>JBBPBX010001519.1:19027-49686 GCA_038048925.1 Garcialebias charrua | reverse complement strand
ACTAAAAGACGTGTAGAGACTAAAGTTTATTACAGGAGACCTTGACTAAAAGACGTCTAGAGACTAAAGTTTATTACAGGACACCTCGACTAAAAGACCTCCAGAGACTAAAGTTTATTACAGGACACCTCGACTAAAAGACGTCCAGAGACTAAAGTTTATTACAGGACAACTTGACTAAAAGACATCCAGAGAATAAAGTTTATTACAGGAGACTTCGATTAATAGACGTCCAGGGACTAAAGTTTATTACAGGACACCTCGACTAAAAGACGTCCAGAGACCAAAGTTTATTACAGGACACCTCGACTAAAAGACGTCCGGAGACTAAAGTTTATTACAGGACACCTCGACTAAAAGAGGACCAGAGACTCAAGTTTATTAGAGGAGACCTCTAATAAAAGACGACCAGAGACTAAAGTTTATTACAGGACACCTAGACAAAAAGACGTCTAGAGACTAAAGTTTATTACAGGAGACCTCGACTAAAAGACGACCAGAGACTAAAGTTTATTACAGGACACCTAGACAAAAAGACGTCTAGAGACTAAAGTTTATTACTGGAGACCTTGACTAAAAGACGACCAGAGACTAAAGTTTATTACAGGAGACCTCGACTAAAAGACGACCAGAGACTAAAGTTTATTACAGGACACCACAACAAAAAGACGTCTAGAGACTAAAGATTATTACAGGAGACCTCGACTAAAAATTGTCCAGAGACTAAAGTTTATTATAGGACACCTTGACTAAAAGACATCCAGAGACTAAAAATTATTACAGGACACCTTGACTAAAAGACGACCAGAGACTAAAGTTTATTACAGGACACCTCGTCAAAAAGTCGTCTAGAGACTAAAGTTTATTGCAGGACACATCGACTAAAAGATGTCCAGAGACTAAAGTTTATTACAGAAAACCTCGACTAAAATACGTCTAGAGACAAAAGTTTATTACAGGACACCTTGACTAAGGGCCAGTTTACACGGCGCGTATTTTGAGTGTAACCGCTACTTTCTCTTTGCGACTTTGCTTATCGCCTACACGACGCTGCTGGCCCCCCTCTTTGACTCCGATACTTTTCTGACCCTGCTCTCAAGGTGGAAGTTTTTCGCTGACCCCCCGTTGATAATGTAAACATCTCCCGTGGAGCTTTTGTTTGAACACATGCACGCAGCACGCACGCGCAGACAGCCGGCATTTTAACAATGGCGGTGGACTGGACAGTGGACACACGCACCACTTTCTGAACTATAGCTGATGGAATATATTTTGATTCTCATATTTAATTATTCTACACCTTACCTGCATCTGTGTTGGAAGAGAGCCAGCTGCCTGGATCCAGTTGTCTGTTAACGAGGCAGTCGGACATTTCACGTGTCACGCTGCACTATAACATACTAAATGTGCTATATATTAACAGTTTAACAATAATAAACAGTATTTATGTTAGCGTGGGAGATATTTAAATTTATCTGAGCTAAATGAAGCTATCTGGACTCGTTACGTCATGCCTAACATGCTGCTGAAAATGAAGACACCAGGTTGATTTTTAATTTATTTGTTTATTCAACACCACAAACTCATGTCACAAACACTGAGAATTAAATTGAACACTTTTAAAAACACGTTAACCGAACTTTAATGAACTGGACTCTGTTGTTTTCATCCTGGACCTGGTGGACACTGGACCCAGATCCGAACTGCCGGTCCGCTTTGTGGAACAGCTTCGACCTCGCAGGAAAAAAATAAAAATAAAACCTCAGTTGGTTGTTCTGTGATCGAACTAAACACAAGGAAACATTATTAAGAACATTGTTTACCTTGTAGCGCTGCTGTAAATCAGCTGATTCTCACGGAGTAAAGTCC
This sequence comes from Garcialebias charrua, assembly GCA_038048925.1. Classification (NCBI taxonomy): domain Eukaryota; kingdom Metazoa; phylum Chordata; class Actinopteri; order Cyprinodontiformes; family Rivulidae; genus Garcialebias; species Garcialebias charrua. Next base: position 47,817 of record JBBPBX010001519.1, on the reverse strand, counting down.
AACATCGTCACTCGGTTCTGGTTCTCCTCAGCGTCAGGTGTGCAGCTTGTTAGATTAAGCAGGTCCCACTTGGTGTCAAATCTGTCGACTCTTATCCAAATTCCATCTTTAACTTGTTGTTAACTTGTTGACAACAACTTGTAGTAGCTGAACTTTTAGCCAGAGAGGAAAACAGGCTGCCTTCGTGCTCTGTTTACCTCAGGCAGCACGCATGCGGAGTAGTGAAGGTTCCAAAAATCACAGCGCCATCTAATGGCCCAGCATGGTAACTACAGTGAAATCATGAGGACGGGGGGTGGAGGGGGAGAGAGTCGTATCCACAGAATTCGCCCATGTCAACGCAAAACTTTTCACCTAATTAACATACCCAAAACATCCGTTTCCCCCACACAGTGTCCGTGTAAACAGGGCCTAAAAGACGTCCAGAGACTAAAGTTTATTACAGGAGACCTCGACTAAAAGACGACCAGAGACTAAAGTTTATTACAGGAGACCTCGACTAAAATACGTCTAGAGACTAAAGATTATTACAGGACACCTCGACTAAAAGACGTACAAAGACTAAAGTTTATTACAGGAGACCTCGACTAAAAGATGTCCAGAGACTAAAAATTATTACAGGACACCTTGACTAAAAGACGTCCAGAGACTAAAGTTTATTACAGGACACCTCGACTAAAATACGTCTAGAGACTAAATTTTATTACAGGATACCTCGACTAAAAGACGTCCAGAGACTAAAGATTATTACAGGACACCTTGACTAAAATACGTCTAGAGATTAAAGTATATTACAGGACAGCTCGACTAAAAGACGTCCAGAGACTAAAGTTTATTACAGGAGACCTCGACTAAAAGACGTCTAGAAACTAAAGTTTATTACAGGAGACCTTGACTAAAAGACGTCCAGAGACTAAAGATTATTACTGGACACCTTGACTAAAAGACATCCAGAGACTAAAGTTTATTACAGGAGACCTCGATTAATAGACGTCCAGGGAATAAAGTTTATTATAGGACACCTCGACGAATAGACGTCCAGGGACTAAAGTTTATTACAGGAGACCTCGACTAAAAGACTTCCAGAGACTAAAGTTTATTACAGGAGACCCCGACTAAAAAACGTCCAGAGACTAAAGTTTATTACAGGACACCTTGACTAAAAGACGACCAGAGACTAAAGTTTATTACAGGACACCTTGACGAATAGACGTCCAGGGACTAAAGTTTATTACAGGAGACCTCGACTAAAAGACTTCCAGAGACTAAAGTTTATTACAGGAGACCTCGACTAAAAAACATCCAGAGACTAAAGTTTATTACAGGAGACCTCGACTAAAAGACGTCCAGAGACTAAAGTTTATTACAGGAGACCTCGACTAAAAGACTTCTAGAGACTAAAGTTTATTACAGGAGACCTCGACTAAAAGACTTATAGAGACTAAAATTTATTAAAGGAGACCTCGACTAAAAGACGTCCAGAGACTAAAGTTTATTACAGAAGACCTCGACTAAAAGACATCGAGAGAATAAAGTTTATTACAGTAGACCTTGATTAATAGACGTCCAGGGACTAAAGTTTATTACAGGACACCTCGACGAATAGACGTCAGGGACTAAAGTTTATTACAGGACACCTCGACTAAAAGACTCCCAGAGACCAAAGTTTATTACAGGAGACCTCGACTAAAAGACGTCCAGAGACTAAAGTTTATCACAGGACACCTTGACTAAAAGACGTCTAGAGACTAAAGTTTATTACAGGACACCTCGACGAATAGACGTCAGGGACTAAAGTTTATTACAGGACACCTCGACTAAAAGACTCCCAGAGACCAAAGTTTATTACAGGAGACCTCGACTAAAAGACGTCCAGAGACTAAAGTTTATTACAGGACACCTTGACTAAAAGACGTCTAGAGACTAAAGTTTATTACAGGACAGCTCGACTAAAAGACGTCTAGAGACTAAAGATTATTACAGGACACCTTGACTAAAATAGGTCTAGATACTAACGTTTATTACAGGAGACCTCGACTAAAAGAAGACCAGAGACTAAAGTTTATTACAGGACACCTCGACCAAAAGACGACCAGAGACTAAATTTTATTTCAGGACACCTAGACAAAAAGACGTCTAGAGACTAAAGTTTATTACAGGAGACCTTAACTAAAAGACGTCCAGAGACTAAAGTTTATTACAGGAGACCTCGACTAAAAGACGACCAGAGACTAAAGTTTATTACAGGACACCTCGACAAAAAGACGTCTAGAGACTAAAGTTTATTACTGGAGACCTTGACTAAAAGACGACCAGAGACTAAAGTTTATTACAGGAGACCTCGACTAAAAGACGACCAGAGACTAAAGTTTATTACAGGACACCTCAACAAAAAGACGTCTAGAGACTAAAGTTTATTACTGGAGACCTTGACTAAAAGACGACCAGAGACTAAAGTTTATTACAGGAGACCTCGACTAAAAGACGACCAGAGACTAAAGTTTGTTACAGGACACCTCGACAAAAAGACGTCTAGAGACTAAAGATTATTACCGGAGACCTCGACTAAAAGATGTCCAGAGACTAAAGTTTATTACAGGACACCTTGACTAAAAGACGTCCAGAGACTAAAGTTTATTACAGGACACCTTGACTAAAAGACGACCAGAGACTAAAGTTTATTACAGGATACCTTGACAAAAAGATGTCTAGAGACTAAAGTTTATTGCAGGACACCTCGACTAAAAGATGTCCAGAGACTAAAGTTTATTACAGGACACCTTGACTAAAATACGTCCAGAGACTAAAGTTTATTACAGAACACCTCGACTAAAATACGTCTAGAGACTAAAGTTTATTACAGGACACCTTGACTAAAAGACGTCCAGAGACTAAAGTTTATTACAGGAGACCTCGACTAAAAGACGACCAGAGACTAAAGTTTATTACAGGAGACTTCGACTAAAATACGTCTAGAGACTAAAGATTATTACAAGACACCTCCACTAAAAGACGTCCAGTGACTAAAGTTTATTACAGGAGACCTCGACTAAAAGACGACCAGAGACTAAAGTTTATTACAGGACACCTCGACAAAAAGACGTCTAGAGACTAAAGTTTATTACAGGACACCTCGACTAAAAGACGTCCAGAGACTAAAAATTATTACACGACACCTTGACTAAAAGACGTCCAGAGAGTAAAGTTTATTGCAGGACACCTCGACTAAAATACGTCTAGAGACTAAAGTTTATTACAGGACAGCTCGACTAAAAGACGTCCAGAGACTAAAGTTTATTACAGGACACCTTGACTAAAAGACGTCCAGAGACTAAAGATTATTACAGGACACCTTGACTAAAAGACATCCAGAGAATAAAGTTTATTACAGGAGACCTCGATTAATAGACGTCCAGGGACTAAAGTTTATTACAGGACACCTCGACGAATAGACGTCCAGGGACTAAAGTTTATTACAGGAGACCTCGACTAAAAGACTTCCAGAGACTAAAGTTTATTACAGGAGACCTCGACTAAAAAACGTCTAGAGACTAAAGTTTATTACAGGACACCTTGACTAAAAGATGAGCAGAGATTAAGTTTATTACAGGACACCTCGACTAAAAGACGTCCAGAGACTAAAGTTTATTACAGGAGACCTCAACTAAAAGACGTCCAGAGACTAAAGTTTATTACAGGAGAACTCGTATAAAAGACTTCTAGAGACAAAAGTTTATTACAGGAGACCTCGACTAAAAGACTTCTAGAGACTAAAGTTTATTACAGGAGACCTCGACTAAAAGACGTCCAGAGACTAAAGTTTATTACAGGAGACCTCGACTAAAAGACTTCTAGAGACTAAAGTTTATTACAGGAGACCTCGACTAAAAGTCGTCCAGACACGAAAGTTTATTACAGGACACCTCGACTAAAAGACGTCCAGAGACCAAAGTTTATTACAGGAGACCTCGACTAAAAGACATCCAGAGACTAAAGTTTATTACAGGACACCTCGACTGAAAGACGTCCAGAGACTAAAGTTTATTACAGGACACCTCGACTAAAAGACGTCCAGAGACTAAAGTTTATTACAGGAGACCTCGACTAAAAGACGTCCAGAGACTAAAGTTTATTACTGGAGACCTCGACTAAAAGACGACCAGAGACTAAAGTTTATTACAGGACACCTCGACAAAAAGACGTCTAGAGACTAAAGTTTATTACAGGACACCTCTACTAAAAGACGTATAGAGACTAAAGTTTATTACAGGACACCTCGATTAAAAGACGACCAGAGACTAAAGTTTATTACAGGACACCGCGACTAAAAGACGTCCTGAGACTAAAGTTAATTACAGGAGACCTCGACTAAAAGACGTCCAGAGACTAAAGTTTATTACAGGAGACCTCGACTAAAAGATGTCTAGAGACTGAAGTTTATTACAGGACACCTCGACTAAAATACATATAGAGACTAAAGTTTATTACAGGACACCTCGAGTAAAAGTCGTCCAGAGACTAAAGTTTATTACAGAACACCTCGACTAAAATACGTCTAGAGACTAAAGTTTATTACACGACACCTTGACTAAAAGACGTCCAGAGACTAAAGTTTATTACAGGAGACCTCGACTAAAACCAGAGACTAAAGTTTATTACAGGACACCTCGACTAAAAGACGTCCAGAGACTAAAGTTTATTACAGGAGACCTCGACTAAAAGTAGTCCAGACACTAAAGTTTATTACAGGACACCTCGACAAAAAGACGTCTAGAGACTAAAGTTTAGGACACCTCTACTAAAAGACGTCCAGAGACTAAAGTTTATTACAGGAGACCTCGACTAAAATACGTCCAGAGACTAAAGTTTATTACAGGAGACCTCGACTAAAAGACGTCCAGAGACTAAAGTTTATTACAGGAGACCTCGACTAAAAGATATCTAGAGACTGAAGTTTATTACAGGACACCTCGACTAAAAGACATCCAGAGACTAAAGTTTATTACAGGACACCTCGAGTAAAAGTCGTCCAGAGGCTAAAGTTTATTACAGGAGACCTCGACTAAAAGACGTCCAGAGAATAAAGTTTATTACAGGACACCTCGACTAAAAGACGTTTAGAGACTAAAGTTTATTACAGGAGACCTCGACTAAAAGACGTCCAGAGACTAAAGTTTATTACAGGACACCTCGACTAAAAGACGTCTAGAGACTAAAGTTTATTAGAGGAGACCTCGACTAAAAGACGTCCAGAGACTAAAGTTTATTAAAGGACACCTTGACTAAAAGACGTCTAGAGACTAAAGTTTATTAGAGGAGACCTCGACTAAAAGACGTCCAGAGACTAAAGTTTATTGCAGGAGACCTTGACTAAAAGACGTCTAGAGACTAAAGTTTATTAAAGGACACCTCGACTAAAAGACGTCTAGAGACTAAAGTTTATTAGAGGAGACCTCGACTAAAAGACGTCCAGAGACTAAAGTTTATTGCAGGAGACCTTGACTAAAAGACGTCTAGAGACTAAAGTTTATTACAGGACACCTCGACTAAAAGACGTATAGAGAATAAAGTTTATTAAAGGACACCTCAACTAAAAGACGTCCAGAGACTAAATTTTTTTACAGGAGACCTTGACTAAAAGACGTCTAAAGACAAAAGTTTATTACAGGAGACCTCGACTAAAAGACGTCCAGAGACTAAAGTTTATTACAGGAGACCTCGACTAAAACCAGAGACTAAAGTTTATTACAGGAGACCTTGACTAAAATACGTCTAGAGACTGAAGATTATTACAGGACACCTCGACTAAAAGACGTCCAGAGACTAAAGTTTATTACAGGAGACCTTGACTAAAAGACAACCAGAGACTAAAGTTTATTACAGGAGACCTCGACTAAAAGACGTCCAGAGACTAAAGTTTATTACAGGACACCTCGACTAAAAGACGTCTAGAGACTAAAGTTTATTAGAGGAGACCTCAACTAAAAGACGTCCAGAGACTAAAGTTTATTAAAGGACACCTTGACTAAAAGACGTCTAGAGACTAAAGTTTATTAGAGGAGACCTCGACTAAAAGACGTCCAGAGACTAAAGTTTATTGCAGGAGACCTTGACTAAAAGACGTCTAGAGACTAAAGTTTATTAAAGGACACCTCGACTAAAAGACGTCTAGAGACTAAAGTTTATTAGAGGAGACCTCGACTAAAAGACGTCCAGAGACTAAAGTTTATTGCAGGAGACCTTGACTAAAAGACGTCTAGAGACTAAAGTTTATTACAGGACACCTCGACTAAAAGACGTATAGAGAATAAAGTTTATTAAAGGACACCTCAACTAAAAGACGTCCAGAGACTAAATTTTTTTACAGGAGACCTTGACTAAAAGACGTCTAAAGACAAAAGTTTATTACAGGAGACCTCGACTAAAAGACGTCCAGAGACTAAAGTTTATTACAGGAGACCTCGACTAAAACCAGAGACTAAAGTTTATTACAGGAGACCTTGACTAAAATACGTCTAGAGACTGAAGATTATTACAGGACACCTCGACTAAAAGACGTCCAGAGACTAAAGTTTATTACAGGACACCTCGACTAAAATACGTCTAGAGACTAAAGTTTATTACAGGACAGCTCGACTAAAAGACGTCCAGAGACTAAAGTTTATTACAGGACACCTTGACTAAAATACTTCTAGAGACTAAAGTATATTACAGGACAGCTCGACTAAAAGACGTCCAGAGACTAAAGTTTATTACAAGAGACCTCGACTAAAAGACGTCTAGAAACTAAAGTTTATTAAAGGAGACCTCGACTAAAAGACGTCCAGAGACTAAAGATTAATACAGGACACCTTGACTAAAAGACATCCAGAGAATAAAGTTTATTACAGGAGACCTCGATTAATAGACGTCCAGGGACTAAAGTTTATTACAGGACACCTTGACGAATAGACGTCCAGGGACTAAAGTTTATTACAGGAGACCTCGACTAAAAGACTTCCAGAGACTAAAGTTTATTACAGGAGACCTCGACTAAAAAACATCCAGAGACTAGAGTTTATTACAGGACACCTTGACTAAAAGACGACCAGAGACTAAAGTTTATTACAGGATACCTCTACTAAAAGACGTCCAGAGACTAAAGTTTATTACAGGAGACCTCGACTAAAAGACGTCCAGAGACTAAATTTTATTACAGGAGACCTTGACTAAAAGACTTCTAGAGACTAAAGTTTATTACAGGAGACCTCAACTAAAAGACTTCTAGAGACTAAAGTTTATTACAGGAGACCTCGACTAAAAGACGTCCAGAGACTAAAGTTTATTACAGGAGACCTCGACTAAAAGACTTCTATAGACTAAAGTTTATTACAGGAGACCTCGACTAAAAGTCGTCCAGACACTAAAGTTTATTACAGGACACCTCGACAAAAAGACGTCTAGAGACTAAAGTTTATTACAGGACACCTCTACTAAAAGACGTCCAGAGACTAAAGTTTATTACAGGAGACCTCGACTAAAATACGTCCAGAGACTAAAGTTTATTACAGGAGACCTCGACTAAAAGACGTCCAGAGACTAAAGTTTATTACAGGAGACCTCGACTAAAAGATATCTAGAGACTGAAGTTTATTACAGGACACCTCGACTAAAAGACATCCAGAGACTAAAGTTTATTACAGGACACCTCGAGTAAAAGTCGTCCAGAGGCTAAAGTTTATTACAGGAGACCTCGACTAAAAGACGTCCAGAGAATAAAGTTTATTACAGGACACCTCGACTAAAAGACGTTTAGAGACTAAAGTTTATTACAGGAGACCTCGACTAAAAGACGTCCAGAGACTAAAGTTTATTACAGGACACCTCGACTAAAAGACGTCTAGAGACTAAAGTTTATTAGAGGAGACCTCGACTAAAAGACGTCCAGAGACTAAAGTTTATTAAAGGACACCTTGACTAAAAGATGCCCAGAGACTAAAGTTTATTGCAGGAGACCTTGACTAAAAGACGTCTAGAGACTAAAGTTTATTACAGGACACCTCGACTAAAAGACGTATAGAGAATAAAGTTTATTAAAGGACACCTCGACTAAAAGACGTCCAGAGACTAAATTTTTTTACAGGAGACCTTGACTAAAAGACGTCTAAAGACTAAAGTTTATTACAGGAGACCTCGACTAAAAGACGTCCAGAGACTAAAGTTTTTTACAGGACACCTCGACTAAAAGACGTCCAGAGACTAAAGTTTTTTACAGGAGACCTCGACTAAAAGACGTCTAGACACTAAAGTTTATTACAGGAGACCTCGACTAAAAGACGTCCAAAGACTAAAGTTTTTTACAGGAGACCTCGACTAAAAGACATCTAGAGACAAAAGTTTATTACAGGAGATCTCGACTAAAAGTCTTCTAGAGACTAAACTTTATTACAGGAGACCTCGACTAAAAGATGTCCAGAGACTAAAGTTTATTACAGGAGACCTCGACTAAAAGGCGTCCAGAGACTAAAGTTTATTACAGGACACCTCGACTAAAAGACGTCTAGAGACTAAAGTTTATTACAGGACACCTTGACTAAAAGACGTCCAGAGACTAAAGTTTATTACAGGAGACCTCGACTAAAAGACTTCTAGAGACTACAGTTTATTACAGGAGACCTCGACTAAAAGGCGTCCAGAGACTAAAGTTTATTACAGGACACCTCGACTAAAAGACGTCCAGAGACCGAAGTTTATTACAGGAGACCTCGAATAAAAGACGTCCAGAGACTAAAGTTTATTACAGGAGACCTCGACTAAAAGACTTCTAGAGACTACAGTTTATTACAGGAGACCTCGACTAAAAGGTGTCCAGAGACTAAAGTTTATTACAGGACACCTCGACTAAAAGACATCTAGAGACTAAAGTTTATTACAGGACACCTCGACTAAAAGACGTCCAGAGACTAACGTTTTTTACAGGAGACCTCGACTAAAAGACGTCTAGAGACTAAAGTTTATTACAGGAGACCTCGACTAAAAGACGTCTAGAGACTAAAATTTATTACAGGAGACCTTGACTAAAAGACATCCAGAGACTAATGTTTTTTACAGGACACCTCAACTAAAAGACGTCCAGAGACTAAAGTTTATTACAGGAGACTTCGAATAAAAGACGTCCAGAGACTAAAGTTTATTACAGTAGACCTCGACTAAAAGACTTCTAGAGACTAAAGTTTATTACTGGAGACCTCAACTAAAAGACTTCTAGAGACTAAAGTTTATTACAGGAGACCTCGACTAAAAGACGTCCAGAGACTAAAGTTTATTACAGGAGACCTCGACTAAAAGACGTCTAGAGACTAAAGTTTATTACAGGAGTAATCTGGCTCAACGTGGTTTAACTCAGGAAATTAGAAAGTATTGATGTAGTGAGACGGAGCTGGATGGTTAACAGTTTATGGATCCTCTCTTCTCAAAGACTCACTAAGAGATGGATGCAGAAACACTGGACAAAGAAATACTAAACAAAAGATAAAAAAGATCAATAATCATAATGAAACAACCAAAGACACAATAAAAAAATTATTAGACTTTTTATTATATTTTATATAATAATAAATTTATTTAAATTTCCCTCACAAGTTAAACATAATGTTCTGTTTCTGTATGTGATTTTTTCGAGATAGCAGTGTTACAGTCTGCTCTTACAGGTGCAGTGTGTGCTCAGGGTCAAAGTTCAGCTTCCTGATCTCACAACAGCTTCTTTCACAAAATGCATTGATGATGTTACCAACATCAAGACCATCACTGTTCGGGCAAATCAGAAGCCATGGCTGACAGCAGAGGTTTACAGACTCCTGAGAGCCAGGAATGCTGCCTTCACAGCAGGAGATCAGGTGGACCTGAGGACAGCCAGAAACAACCTGGCCCGGGGCATCAGGAAGGCCAAGAAGCAGTATTCCAGGAAAATAGCTCACCGCTTCAAGGACAGCAAGGACACACGGAGTCTGTGGCAGGGAATACAGACCATTACTAACTACAAACCATCCCCCCAGACCTGTGACAGCACAACCTCCACGCTGAATGAACTGAATGAACTGAATGACTTCTTTGCTTGGTTTGAGGCATGTAACAGCACACCTGCACAAAAACTCCCCCCCTCTCCTGATGGCCAGGTGCTGGTGCTGTCCTCAGACAGCGTAAAGCGATCATTCATCAAGATCAACGCACGGAAAGCTTCTGGTCCTGACAACATACCTGGTCGTGTGCCGAAGGACTGTGCAGGGGAACTCGCAGCGGTCTTCACAGACATCTTTAACATCTCGCTGAGTCAGGGCATCGTCCCCACCTGTTTCAAAGCCACAACCATCATACCTGTTCCAAAGAAGGCAACGCCCGCATGCCTCAATGACTATCGCCCAGTAGCACTCACCCCCATCCTGATGAAGTGCTTCGAACGGCTAGTCATGAAAAACATCAAATCTGTTCCTCCCTGCCTCCCTGGATCCCTTCCAATTTGCATATCGGTCAACCGACGATGCCATCTCCTCTACCCTCCACATAGCTCTCACACATCTGGACACGAAAGACTCTTATGTTAGAATGCTGTTCATTGACTTCAGCTCGGCATTCAACACCATCATCCCCCAACAGCTCATCCTTAAACTGGACAGTCTGGGGCTGAACACCTCAATGTGTAACTGGCTGCTAGACTTCCTGACCGGGAGACCACAGGCAGTACGGGTCGGGAATAACACATCCAGCACCATCACATTGAATACAGGAGCCCCACAAGGATGTGTGCTGAGCCCCCTTCTATTCACCCTGCTAACACACGACTGCACACCATCGTACAGCTCCAACCACTTCATCAAGTTTGCGGACGACACAACAGTGGTGGGTCTCATCAGCAACAACGATGAGACGGACTACAGGGATGAGGTGAGCCGCCTGGCCTTGTGGTGCGGACACAACAATCTCACTCTCAACGTGGAGAAGACAAAAGAGATTGTTGTGGACTTCAGGAAGAGGGATGCCCAACATGCCCCTCTGACCATCAACAACACCACAGTGGAGAGAGTGGACAGCACCAAGTTCCTGGGAGTGCACGTCTCAGAGGACCTGTCCTGGAGCAGGAACACTGCATCACTGGCCAAGAAGGCTCACCAGCGCCTCTACTTTCTCCGCAAGCTGAATAGAGCTGGAGCTCCAACCCCCATCATGTGCACCTTCTACAGGGGCGCCATAGAAAGTGTCCTGACCAGCTGCATCACGGTGTGGTATGGTGCATGTACTGCATCCTGCCGAAAGAGCCTCCAGCGTATAGTGAGAGCAGCTGAGAAGATTGTCGGCACCTCCTTGCCCTCACTACAGGACTTACACAGCAACCGCCTCACTCGGAAAGCCCTCTGCATGGCAGGTGATCCCACACACCCACTACACAGCTGCTTCAGCCTGTTGCCATCGGGGAGGAGACTGAGGAGTCTCCAGGCTCGAACCAGCAGACTGAGAGACAGCTCTGTTCATCAGGCAGTCAGGATGCTAAACACTCTGCCTGCTCTGCCTCCCCTCCCATTTGAACTGCCTTAACACAAAAAACTTTCTCACACATTACCACACAACACAAAGATTTTAACACTGGACTCTGTGTCATCAAACGGGTTATTCACTAAACTCACGGTCATGTGCTCATTCAGTTTGCACTACTTCTCATATTTGCACTAATGTTTGTATTACATTACTGCCTATAGTCATACTACTGTTTACATTTACTGTTGACATTTATTACTACTGTTTACATTTATTACTACTGTTTACATTTATTACTACTGTTTACATCTAGACTTTTTATATCTACACTACTGCTGATATACAGTATATATTCTTTTTACTAGCCTTATTGCATAATGCCACTTTGTCTCTATACCAATATCAACTACCTCATACATATACTGTGTACATTAACCTCATATGCTGCTTTGTCACTCTTTACAAATGTCAAATGCCAGAACCTTCATTTATTTTATAGATATACTTTTTATACTTTATACTTCGGGACAGTATTACACTCTATTTCATTTTATGATTATGTTTATTAAATGTTGGTGTTTTTGGTGTTGGTGAAACTTTTTATACTTTTATACTACTATGAAAACTACTATGAAAAAACTCAGGACAGTATTACACTCTATTTCATTTTATGATTATGTTTATTAAATGTTGGTGTTTTTAGTGTTGGTGAAACTTTTTATACTTTTATACTACTATGAAAAACTACTATGAAAAAAAAAACTCAGGACAGTACTTAACTTTTATTATTTCATTTTATGCTTTTTTATTAATTGTTTAGTGTTTAAATGGTTACTGTTGCACCGAGGGACTGAGAGAGAAATGCAATTTCAATCCTTTGTATGTCCTGTACATGTTGCAGTTCTGACAATAAAGTTGACTTTGACTTTGACTTTTTGACTTTTTTACAGGAAGATTCAGTTTTTAATCTTAATGGTTCAATTTCAACAAATATTGAAGTGATTCAATATTTGAAAATTAGAAGAAAAAAACAGTGACTCCTTCAGATTAATAGAACCATCACTTGTTTGATGTAAAGTATTCAAATATTTAATTATGTTCAAATCTTTATATAAATGTTTAACTTTGTGAAACGTCTCCTCATGCAGTAATACGAGCAATAAAAAGCTGCTCACGCATGTCATGTGCAATAAGACATGAATCAAAGGAATTGTTCAGGTTCTCTGAGACTATTTCTTTTTCTCGTTTTTAAAACAAACTCCCATCCAGGGAGAATCTCCTTCTTTACGCTGCCTCTTGTCCCACAGGAGACAGGAGACGTCTCACACCTGAACATCCTCATCAGAAAGTCACCTTCATCTAAAAGTTAAGACGTTTGTTCCCAACAGTAAAAAGTGGAACGAGTGGAGTGAACTGTGTGAAGCAACACGTAGCTTCACTGAAACACTCCAGATGAGCTCAGGAGGAGACGCTGCTGCAACAGAGTCACAAGGAACACTGATCGAATCTTCCAGCTTCTTCTAATGGGATCAAATCGTCTCCTTAAGAAAATCCATCTGTCAAATCTTCACGTCCAAAACAGAAAGAGGCAATAAATCAAAGTTCTGCTGCAGTAACAGTTTTATGAATGCTTTAATCAGGTCTTTTAACAAACTTTAATATAATTACTGTGTTTATACAACAATGGTAAACTGTTGTTGTTCAACTGATCAATTTCTTGCATCACTCGTGAAACAAAGAAAACATGGAGATCCAGAGGAGTAACATTAATGGATGAATTAATTCTCCAAGATTAATTCTCCTTTCACTTCTTTGACCTTTGTTCACCACATTGTGTCTGTTTCTCTCATTTCAAAGTCTGATAACATCAACCTTTAAAACACGTAATGAGTGTGTTAGAAATTCAGAGCCAAATCTCTCCTTGAGCATTAACTCTCATGAAGCACTCGTGGACTCAGCAATGAAAGCAATTAGCTTTTTCTCATGCTGCAGTCGACCTTTGACCTTTTCCACTTCTGACCAGCGTGTCTTGCTTTGACCTTCCTTTAAACCACTTCCTGCTTTGCAGGCAAACACAGGTTGTATATCTGAGTCACAGGTGGATCATTCTTCTATGTCTTTCTCTCTGTCAGGAGCTGGAGGAGTGATCAAGTGCCTCCATTAATAAACTTAATTAATAATAATAATAATAATAAACTTTATTTGTATAGCACCTTCCACAATGCCTTGCATTGACCAAGGTGCTTAACAGGATAAAAAGAAGAATAAACGGGAACAATAAATCAATGAAAATAGAATAAGAAACCACAGCGATAAAAGAAGGCAATGGAAATAAAAAAATGCTACATACTAAAATAACACAAGTAATAAAAGTTACATACAGAAAGCTTTTTTGAACAAGTGGAAATAAAAATGCAATTGAAATAAAGATGCTACATACTAAAATACAAAATAATAAAAGTTACACACTGAAAGCTTTTTTGAACAAGTGGGTCTTCAATTTGGTTTTGAACAGAGTCGGATCGGAGGTGGCACGCAGCTCAAGGGGGAAAAATTCATAAAATGACTCTTTCTCACCAGGAACGAAAAGAGTTTTCAGCTCACTGCTGCCTGTAAAATACAGATATGCATATGTTTTAATGGAGAACTGTTTGTACAAATATACTGGAAAACAAACAAAACATAAACTGATGGAGACACTTGGATTTACTAGCATCCTCTTTTGAAATCTCACACACACTCACACATCAGAGCCCAGCGTTACAACAGGAAACAGCTTGTGTAATCCAAACTGCAATAATTACTGATTTTACAGCTTCCTCCAGTTAATCAGCAGGCTGCCGTCTCTGAGCTCCAAGCAGAAAACGAGAGGCCATTCACAGAGAGCAGAGGGCTGCTGAGCGGCTGGAGCATTCTATCCAGTGGCGGGCCGGGCATTTCACACCTAGGCCTTCAGTAGTGCTCCGTCTGAATCAATCCAACCCTCAATAACTATTTTCCCCATATTTTTAGACAAATTTGTGGCTGAGATATGACCGTTTCCATTCATTCTGACAGAAAAAATGGAGCAGTACCACTTTTGGCCGCTAGGGGCGCAGTACCACTTTCGGCCGCTAGGGTCCACCGAGCGTTCCCAGTTCATGCGTCTGAAAGCAGCCTCCTCATCTCGGACTCAATCAGTCGCAGCACGGCCTCCTGCTCTCTGGAGGTCTGAACTACCTGTTACCTCAGGATTTGGCAGAACTCTTCACCAGCGACACAGAGGATGAAGAATTCAACGGGTTTGAAAAAAATAAAACAACAACAGGTGTTTCTGTCATCATTATGGGCGGGTGAGCGTGTAGTAATTTTAAAGCCGCTTTATTTTGTCTGCTTCATTTTGCCGGCTTCATTTTGCCACGTTTTAACCGTCAAAATGCATTTATTAAGAAAAGTTCAGCTGAGATACACTATAATGTCAGCAAACAAATATATTTTTTAAGGTGTCTATGTTGTTACATTTTAAAGACATGAAGGTTTTCGCAGCATGCGCGAGCACGTTTGGAAGACCCGACAAGCGAAACTATTTAAATCCAGCGGATTTGACCATTATATTCATTTATTAAAGAAAAGTTCAGCTCAGACACATCTTTGCTATTTTCAGCAAACAAATATATTTTTAAGGTGTTTATCTTAATTTTAAAGAGATGGTTTTCATAGCGCGCGCACGTGAAGACTGGTCAAAGCAAAACCATTTAAATTCAGCTGATTTGATAATTACGTTCATTTTTAAAGGAAAAGTTCAGCTCAGACACACTTTTACTATAATGTTAGCAAACCAATATATTTTTTAAGGTGTTTATCTTGTTAAATTTTAAAGACATGCACAGTGCACACGCTTGACACAGCAAAACTCTTTTTAAAATCCAGCTGATTTGCAATATCATTTAGGAATATAGCAACATTTTACTCACCAAAAATCCTGATTATTTGTACACAAAATCCATCCAGCTATTAAATCAACACAACAATATCTTTGCTTGTGCAGCTCGCTATAGATGCAGTTTGCTAGCTTTGGCTAGTACACTCTTTGACTATCCAAAGTGTGTGAATACGCTGACGTTTCTGCACGGCGTACGGAAAAGGTCAGTGTAAGCTAGAGGGCCTTGGTGTCGCCAACTCAAAATCTGATTGGTTGACGCAAAAGTTTGATCAACATTTATTTTATGCTACATGGCTTGCAGAACTGATTGTGAAGGCCTCCAGGCAGATTTCTTTGACCCTGGCAACAAATAGTGGCTGAAATGGGATTGGTTCAATGCTTGAATATGAAAATACACATCTGGAAGCAGCGCAACCAGCAATGAAAGGAAGCGGATAGACCATTTGGAATTATTTAATACTTATTCATGGACAAAATATAATAAAAACAAAATTTTAAATTTAAATTTTAAATCATTTTAGGCCAGCAGAGAAGGCCTTGCAGGCCTTGACGGCACACCACAGATTCTATCATGTGTGCTGTGATGGTTTGCACTCAGGGGGTTTGCTTTGGGAAGATCTTTAACTGCTGATAGATCACCTTCAATAGTGATGGGGTTCATAAATACACTCAAAAATAAAGCACATGTTGGATTTACTTAGCTGGAAATGTGTTTGTACAACATGAGCAACTTTCATGAGCTACACAGAAACTTATACTGCACTGATTGGACTGTTCAGTCTCCTATCCATCCACAGACCCAGTTTAAACTTAAAGACATGCACATCAGCACAAGGAGGGTGGAAACAACACAGAGATCCTGAGAGAGGTCAGGTGGATCAGTCAGAGGTTCTACAACATCACAGCTGAGAATCACAGCAGAATCACCAACAGCAGCTCTCACAGAACTGATCCCAGGTCAGTAAATACTATGATGGAACAAAGAGTCAGAAAACTGCTCATCTTTTGATGTTTGTAGAGAGAAAGTAGTTTTTTTTTTTTTAAATAATATGTTTTACAGTGTAACTCTGATGTTGAAACCATCTGGAGCAAACAGCCTCAGAAAATGGTTCAAACCAGAGCCTGAACGTGTTTTATTCCTTTTATTATGTCTTTATGGAGCTCATTACACCGTCCTGTGAAACACAGAGGATGACAGTCAGCTCTAAAATAATATGATTATTCAATCCTTCAAGAAACAGAGGTGAAGGTCGCTGCAGGAGCCTTTTGTTTCAGCTCTGGTGGCAGAGAAATCAGAACAGGCATTAAAACCGTAGGTGAGATTTTATTTGTGTAATAATTTTTTACTTTTTCTTACCTTAAAGCTTTTCCTTTTCTTTTCTTCTCATGTTTCTATTTTTGTCTCATTTCTTCAGACTCACGTCCTCTTCCTTCATCACTCTTTATTTCTGGTTTCCTTCACCTCCTCTCTGGATTGTTGTTGGTTTCCGGTACCGGAGGAGCCTTGGCCACAACACGGACTGAACCGGGTCTACTTCAGCTTCACTGCTGGCCCACAGGCCTGTCATCAGGAACAGCTTAGACTTTTCAATTAAAACTGATTAAACTTGACAAATGGATTATTTTTTAATCCAGCTTCAGCCTTTCAGAGAAGATGGACCGAGTTTGTTTTCAGGTCTTGGGTAATCGCTGGAATTTTAGCTTTAGATTTTACATAAGTTTGTTTTGACAGAATGACTTGATTCTAAAATAATCTTTGTTTTGAGTCCTGCTGACAGGGAGGAATAGAAATAAATTACATGTGTTTTAAGAATGATCATCTTCTGCTCACAAACATCATGAATGATTGTCAGCAAAATACTGGAAGTGCTTTGTGTTTGAGGAGCAGACAATCCTCTCTGCCCTGAAGCATCTTAAACATATTTGAGCAGAATATTCCATCTGCTGCAAACAGCATCTCTCTGCAGCCCGGGAGTGTAACAGCTGTGACAGACAGCCTCAGGTCCACCATCTCCCTCTGAGTCAACCAGCAGTTACACATGTTGCCCAGAATGTGCACAGAGGCAGGAAAATGCAACCCAAAGTACGTCTTACAATAACCATAACCTCAGAGCCACGATCACACAGAAAGTGCAGAGGCTGGACTGGAAGACAGAATTCAGGCTTTATGAACATAAACTTCAAGAGACCAGGGGGCAACTTTACTGTTTGGGCCAATTTACCATCTGGTTACAAATAATAACAGCAGACAGTCAGAGGGTTGACACTCCAAAACCATGCAGCTCTAAAAAAACAGGCACAATCAGCTAATTTCTATAACAACCACAGACGTTCACCAGAACCAGTGCAAATTATGTCTGAGCCCTCAGCCGAGCAGAACTATCGATAATTTGATTTGATTTATTTATTTATTCATTTTATAAAAACACAACAATAATACATACAGTAGAAGAAAATAAAAAAACAGACATATAAAATGAAAGGCGGCAGAAGAAGAAAAAATCTTATTTTTTCTGCCCCTTAAACTCCAATAAACAATCCATACAACCAACTCATTTGATTTCCATAACTTAGTTTCAACCATCAATAAAACCTTCGTACAAACAATTCACATGATTTCCAAGAAAAGAACAACGAAATTTATAATTTTTAATTTTATATTATATATTTTATATATTTTATACCTACTGCATTACATACAACATTTAAATTCCAACACATTTAAATGTATAATTTTAGCCAATTAAGCTTAATCAGTCTTTTAAAAGCAGCCATTGAATCAATCACTTTAATGTCTGATTCCAGTTCATTCCATAACCCTATTCCTCGAATTAGGGTAGATCTTCCCCGTGAACTAGTCCTAAAATATGGCTTAACAAAAAGATTCATCCCCTTAAGATTATAACTACTTGTTCTTCTAACAAAATGTTTTTGAATATTTTGAAGGAAGTGCATTATTTTGTGCGTTGTACAAAACTAACAAAATATAATAAACTAAATCATAAAACTTCAGCAGTTTCATTTGATAAAACAAAATGCTTGATGGATGATGGAAATTCTTTCTGGTGATAATTCTAATAACTCTCTTCTGTAACATAAAAATAGGCATTGTAAATGATTTACACGCTGTACCCCAGACGTTAACACCATAAATTAAGTGTGGCACAAATAATGTATTGTACAACAAATAAAGTGCCTTATCATTTAATAAATCTTTAACCCTGTAAAATATTGCAATAGACTTAGATAATTTAGTTTTAACTGAACTTATATGTTGTTTCCAGGGTAATTTATCATCAATGATGATGATACCCAAGAACCTCACCTCATTAACTCTCTGAATCTCAGATCCATCAATTAAAAAAGGTACATCAATCGATTTATTTTTATTACTAAATATCATGTAGCAAATCAAAAAAGGCATTCAATACAAGATCAACTGGACTTTATTTGTAACAGAAGACGTTTCGCTCATCATCCGATGAGCTTTCTCAATTCAATGGAGACTGTGAGAGGGAGAGAGAAGTTATAAGCAAGCTGGGCACTGATACACACCAAACTAGGTAAATTGGAATCTAACACACACACATACTTGGGATAACACGTGCCTGTGACCCATTCAAAGTTCAGTGTGTTCCCAAGCGTTTTACACCGGATGGGAACAGAGTTGTCTTGTCTGTGAATTAGACTAGCAAAGTTTTTTTGAGAAACCTCTGTTGTTGGGCTGTGAGGTGTTTTTGTCAATTTACACACAGTTGTGTGTCTTCTGTCAGAGACTTCAAGGGAACCCCCTACTGTTAAGGTGTGATCTGTCAATTTACATGTATGTGTTACCTCAGCTTGCAACCAACATATGTTGGTACGTTATAAATCCACGCGCACACAGTCTGGTTCTGTCAGATTTCAACTTTCTAAAACTTATGGTGCGGCCCTGCAGCTGTTTCCCAGACGCTTCCCACCTGATGAGAACAGAGGAGCCTCACTTGTGAATTAGACTAACAAAGACTTTGACAGGTCCCTGGTATAATAATAATAATAATAATAATAATGAATTCCATTTATAATGCACTTTTCATTAATAAAAATCTCAAAGTGCTACAAAGTGTAATAAAGCAAAGATCAAAATAAAACAAGTGATAAAATCAAATAAAATCAATAATAATATCGACTAAGATCAAAGATAAAATCATGTGGATGCAGATTAGGCTTGCTTAAAAAATAAATAAAATAAAACAAGTGATAAAATCAAGTAAAATCAATAATGATATCAGCTAAGATCAAAGATAAAATCATGTGGAGGCAGAATAGGCTTGCTTAAAGTGAAACTAAACCCAAATTTAACTTTTTTTAGCTGATAAACTCCCTAGAATGTGTTTAAAATGTTTCTGAGCACTATTTTTGAGTTATTTTTCATGTATTTGTGCGTATTAGTTAAAATCGGCAATATTTGGTCTAAAAACGAGTATCTGTAGTCCTATGGGTTGAACTGTGGTATTGCACCCTGATTTTCTCATTAGTTTACGATTCGCACAGTCATTAATTTTCGCCCAATTTCGTCACATCCGCTGCTGCCTGTGTATAAAAGTGGAGCCACTCCCCCGAGAAGGTCACTCCCAGGTCACTCCCCCTCCAGAGTTCAGGGGTTGGATTAGCGATTAGCAACATAGCATTAGCATAGAAGAGCCACGATGTTCCAAGAAAGCTCTTCAAACTGATGTTCACCCACCCTTACACCATCAGGTTACAATCCGTTTGGAGGTGAGTACCATTTTACACCTTTCATTCCATAATTTATCTTTTGAGTACATGACGTGTTTCTTCATGTGCTGTGTTTGTGACCTGCAGCTTTGCTTCGGTGTGGCCCCACAAGGTCGTGGCGTTTTTATCTGTTGCTGATCAACGTTAGTTTGTGGTTGTGTTTAAATGCTCAAAATCTAGTGTTTCTTATGAACACCGCAGAGTGTGTGAACTCTTATGAACTCTGATAAAGAAGACCGTGACATAAAAAAACAATGGAGACTAGCTGGCGCTAATTTTAGCTGTTGTACTAGTTACAGTACGATGTTTTAGACACGGTGTACTTTTGCTGCAAATAATAATGTTGTGCATCAAAGGTATTTATAAAATAATGTGTACTTGTGAATGAGTATCATGGGCAGCAGTATTTATTTTGCACTGGGTCATCTGTTTAACAGATCAACAAAGTGAAAACAAGTACAGTATGCTTGTTTGTAAGGTGATTAAAATGTGTTGTTCTTTTTTTATTTCCATGAGGCGTTCCACATCCAATCTGAGCCGTGCATGCTTCACAGACATCAAGCATCAAGGAGACGTGTAGACATGTCACTTTGGAGGTGACATATATGAGAGCTGATTCACCAGGTACATGTATTCATGTTTTATTTATTACTTTTGTACCCTACCCTCTGTCTGCAGGTATTAATATTATTAATTATGTTTTTATTTTTTTATTTATTACTTTTATTATGGCGGACATTTATATAAAAAAAGTTTTAAAAAAGTTTATGCAACATTAATTCTTGTTTATTTGTTCATTGCTACCTGTCCCAACATTTTGGGGATTTGTTGACACTGTGAAATTTTGAATCAACATCTTTCTCCATTAAAATTTTACATTTACTCAGATTAAACTTTTGATCTTTTCTCTTTTCAGGACTGCAAATATCCAGGGTCGGGATGGAGTGAGGGAAGTCGACCGCTGCATCGTGTCCCAGATTTGTCCTCATGCATGAGGGAAAAAATAAATAAACAAATTGATTACAAAAACTAGTTGTCTATGATTCATTTTATTAACAGTAAGTTACTTCAAAACAACAAAAGGTTCTGAAAACACATGGGACACCACCCCAGCTCCTCTGTTTGGACGCAGTGGACAGCAGAACGAGGAGTCCCAACCACCTTCAGGATGCCCCACCTTCCAGCCAGAAACGAACACCAGGGTCTCAGCTGTACCAACATTGTCGTGGATGCAGGTCTCAGGAGATGAAGCTCTGGCCGAGACTCTGCATCATCTTCTTGGTTAAAGTAATCCTGGCTGCAATTACTCTGTGTGGCTGCTGGGTGCTTTGAGTCATCACAGTTATCTGAAAAGAACATTTTAAAGGATACACAGTACATGTATTGTTAAATTTATTGCAATTGGTTTGGTTTGCATTAAGAAATATTTTCTCAATATTTTCTCATTAATCTTATCAGCTGTGCTGTGCCCAGTTTTGATTAGCTGACACATAGCTTAAACAAATACTGTATACATGTCCTAACAAATATATATTGTACAAGCTTATCTAATGTTTCTAAACACGGATACAGTATTTGGAAACCAAATAAAAGATTTTACCACTGTTTGGTGCTAATTAATAGTCAATTCAAAAAACAATGTGTGTTTAGTTCTGGGTTGCATAACAAAAATAAGCCAAAGCGTCAAACAAACCCTACCCTATAGAGGGTAGGAAAAATCAATATTTTATAATATTTATTATGAAACGTTACTTTTGGAATGTGCTAAGTAATAAGATGTGGCAAATTAAAATGACAAAAACACAGCTGTACACCGCATGCCATGCAGCTAAACAGGTTTTTAATGTGTTCTGTGTTCAGAAGCATACGCATAAGCTGTGTGTGTGTGTGATTAAATGCACGCAACAACATTTTACAACTGTTATTTTGGTAAAAGTTTAGGTATTTACTTACTGAAGACGTGACTATCCGCCATTTTGAAATCTAATCTTGGGGAGGGGTGGGAGTTTACCACTAGAGGGGGCGTGAACACAGGACAACCTCAACCTCCTCCCCTGCTCGACTCTCGACACGCCTATTTTGAGGGAAAATTTAAAACTGCTTCGGGGGAGGAGTTACCGATCCACAGGGTGTGGAGTCGCTCTTTAAAAAGAAAGGTCTTTATGCTGCTTTTAAAGTCAACCAGTGACTGTGGAGCTCTCAGGTCATCAGGGAGGGAGTTCCACAGGCGGGGGGCAGCCACACAGAATGCTCGGTCTCCCATGGTCCTCAATTTGGTCCGAGGAATATGAAGGAAATTACTGTTCTGTGATCGTAGAGACCGGGTGGATGAATATGGTGCAAGAATGTCCTTTAGATAGTCAGGTGAAGTGCCGTGCAAGCATTGATGGGTAATGAGAGCAGTTTTGTACTGAATTCTGTAGGTGACAGGAAGCCAATGGAGGTTATGGAGAATGGGTGTAATATGTTCAAATTTACGAACTCTCAACAGAATCCTTGCTGCACTGTTTTGAATGTATTGAAGTTTCTGAAGGTTTTTGCCAGGGATACCAATAAACAGGGAGTTGCAGTAGTCGAGCCTGGAGGAGACAAAGGCATGGACGAGTTTCTCAGCATCAGGAAAAGTCGTATCAATGTGTGAAGTGTGGTTTTTGTCAATTTACATACAGTAGGATGTGTGTGTGTTTTCTGTAAGCTCTGCTTTCACACACTGAACTTTGAATGGGTCACAGGCACGTGTTATCCCAAATATGTGTGTGTGTTAGCGACAATTTACCTAGTTTGGTGTGTATCAGTGGCCCAGCTTGCTTATAACTTCTCTCTCCCTCTCACAGTCTCCATTGAATTGAGAAAGCTCATCGGATGATGAGCAAAACGTCTTCTGTTACAAATAAAGTCCAGTTGATCTTGTATTGAACGCCTTTTTTGATTTATCATGTCCTGGACGACTGAGAATCTTCACCAGCATCATGTAGCAAGTTTTACCCAAATTCAACATTAATTTATTAATTTTAAACCAAGTCTGAATTTTTTCAAGTTCTGTCATCATCAATTTCAAGGTTTGTTTGATATTGTCACCACTACAAAAAAAAAAAAAAAAAAACAATAATCAGAAGCAAACGAGTATGAATTTTTATCGCTGCTACAAATGTCTTACACATATTGACCCAGTTCTTGTTAATATATTAAAGTTTGCATTTTCAAAAAGTGGGGTTTGTGGTGTTGTCATCAGAAGTCAGTATCTTTCCTGCAGCAGGCAGCGATGAGCAGTGACGAGTACAAACACATGCTTGTGTGTTTGCAGGTGATTTACCAGCTCCTTTGTCTTCCAAGTCCCCGCCCCCTCTCTGTCTTTCTGTCTGGCCTCGGCGGCCCAAACCGACCGTGAGTGGGAAGTGTTTTGTTAATAAAGAAAACAACACCCCTATTCTGTCCCCCATCTAGCACCTTGCCTCTTTTCATTCCCATAACAGGCAGGGCTGCTTTCCAACAGCTCTGGTAGAAATCATCACATTAGGCCTGATAGCTTTCTCCTTCTGCCTGACTGGCTCGGTGCCAGAATGAAGAGGGGGCGTGAGAAGAGACAGACCAGGTGAGCAAAAGCACGAGGTCACCGACTGAATAGCCGTGTTTCCATCAAGGTTTCTAGATGCGCATTTTGAAGTATCGCAGCAGAAAAGCTTAATGGAAACGGCAAAATCCGAATTTACTTCCTCAAATTCGCCAAAAAGTTTATACGCTCGCTTGAGGTGGTTTTTGGGATCTTCGAAAATGAGCAGATGCGCAAAACGACAGATGGAAACAGATTTTCCGACTCAGTTCTGCCGTAGCGAACATTCACGTCACGTGACGTTCAGCTGTTTCCGCTCCGGACAACATGTAACATCGCTAAAACTAGTTGGCATGACAGAATAAATACAACTTGCCCGATAGCAACACGTACCTGAAATATTCTCTCCATTTTGACGAGATGTGTGGCCGGGTTCTGTTTTCAACCGCTACTTCCTGTTTACTGTAGACATGCGTAACGCTGACGTCTGACGTAATGATGCTGACGTCTGACGTAATGACGCTGTGTGTGGCCTGGTAGATGAGATTCAAGCCAGTTGATGGAAACACTTCTGCTTCGCATTAATTTGTATTTACATATTTGCGAGATTTCAAAAATTAGCTCAAAATTCAAAATGAAAATGGATGGAAACACGGTTAATGTTACCTTGGAAACTCTGGAAGATTTCCATCACACTCAGACAGAAACTTGATCTTTTTATGAGACCATCAAAATGAAAAGGTGAAATATTTCTGAACACTAAGAAACACTGCTAAGATCTTTGTTCTGTCCCATCAGACCGTCTTTATCTTGTTAGTGGTTTAAAACAACAACGGGAACTTAAATTGCTGCAGATAAGAAAGCACACACAGCTCTCTGCTATGGAGGAGTGGGGGTGGGTGACATTTCTAGGATTATGAATGAATGATAACTACCATATTTTCCGGTGTATAGGTCGCACCTTTTTATGTTTTTTTTTCAAGGCCTGCGACCTATACTCAGGTGCAACCTATATATGGCTTGTTATCACTTTCGGCGAAACAAATTTTTAAATCCAGCTCATTTCACAATTACGTTCATTTATTAAGGAAAAGTTCAGCTCAGACATATATTTGCTATAATTTTTATCAAACAAATAATTGTTTTTAAGTGTTAATCTTCTTAAAAGCCTTGCTGTGCGCTCCTGTGGCAGACATTTGCAGCAGAGCTAAACGTAGGTGCGACCTATACACCAGTGCGACCTATCTAGGGATTTTTCCAATCTATTTGTGATAATTGAACAATGCGACCTATACACCAGAAAATACTGTACCTCCATGTACAGAATGCTGCTCAGACTAAAGTCAGGACAAAGGAGAAACACAAACAGGCAGCTGTCAGAAGACAGAACAGACTTCCAGGGCAAATGTGTCCTTTTTTGCATGAAGAACACAAAACAGTTTGCATCAAGTATCAACTCTCAGTGACAAAGCCATTATATGTTTTCTTTTCATATACTGTAATATGTAAATGTTTTGTATTTTTTCTTTTCGTATTTTAATGTAAAATGAACAAATTAAATAAATAAAAATAGATAAATAAATAATTAAAAATCACATCATTTGATTTTAATTTAAGGCAAACAAAAATATCTTTTTAAAATGTAGTCAAGATGATGAGAATATAAATTCCATCAGTTGGATCCTTTGGGACTAAAGATGGCTGTGTTTTTTTGTATTTGATGAAAATGCGTGGACAAAAATAACTAAAGGAAACAAAACTGAAAACATATATCACATTTTGACAAAAGCAGATATTTTGTTGACATTGTATTTTACTGTAACATGCACAACATCTGTATTCAATGCACAGGAAGGAGGGAACGAGGCAGGAAATATAATCTGAAAATAATTGTGTTTAATTCACAGCATGGTGAAAATTATGAATGAGGCTATCTGTTCATTTTTACATCAAATTATTTTAATATCTTTCTGATTCAGAGGAGAACAAAACAAACTTTCCATCAACAAGAAACAGAAAGATGCAGCAGCTCTTTCAGCTCAAATTCTCACTCACTCACTCACTCACTCACTCACTCACTCACTCACTCACTCACTCACTCACTCACTCACTCACTCACTCACTCACTCACTCACTCACTCACTCACTCACTCACTCACTCACTCACTCACTCACTCACTCACTCACTCACTCACTCACTCACTCACTCACTCACAGTAAATAATAAAAAAATTCTTGAAACGTCACACATTTTCTCACCTTCTGTTCTTCACACATTTTTATAAAAAAAATATGGAGATCAATTAGTCTCAAAAATATTTACAAGTTGTGCAAAATTTGTAGATTCACAAATGCAGATAATTTTTTTTAATGTGCACATTTTGAAGTGGAGAGAGTCAAAAGTCACATGCAGAGGCAAGTTGACTGATAAGCTTGTGTGAACGGATTTACTCACAGCAGACAATCTGTACACGTGTGTTGGACAATTTGTATGCACGGTACATTTCCACTTGTGCAGCTTGAAATATGTACATTTGAAAACTGTTTATGCATTCGTGAACCCTGGGGTACGCTTGCAGATCTCATTGTTTGCATACAAATTGTGTTGAATGCATTTGTGAATACATTTGAGAATAATATAATATAATATCTCCATAGATAAAGTGGAAAAGTCAAGTAGTTTGAAAAGACTGCAGACAATTCATTTGAACCTCTCAACTCTCAGAACATCTGCAGAACGTTTTAGAACTGCAGGGCACGTGTGAAAGCTGCTCTCGTTTCTTGTCTAAAGCAGGAAGGTACAGTACACTGATCATTAATCAGCGTTTGGTCTCGTTTAATTTCATTTCATTTATTTATTTAAGTTAGGACAATGCATATTAATCAACATAACAGCAGTTAGCATCAATGTAAATATGCCGGAGTTAGCACAATAGCTAATGTTCATCCATTGTCCTAAGGCAGGTAAGAATAAGAAACGTCCCATAAAACAAAAGAGCTGAGAAAATTTGTGACATTGCAAGAATTTTTTATTATTTAGGCCCTGTTTACACGGACACTGTGTGGGGGAAACGCAACTTTTGGGTATGTTAATTAGGTTGAAAGTTTTGCGTTGACATGGGCGAATTCTGTGGATACGACTCTCTCCCCCCCACCCCCCGTACTCATGAATTTACTGTAGTTACCATGCTGGGCCATTAGATGGCGCTGTGATTTTTGGAACCTTCACCACTGCGCATGTGTGCAGCCTGGGGTAAACAGAGCAGACGAGGCAGCCTGTTTTCCTCTCTGGCTAAAAGTTCAGCTACTACAAGTTGTTGTCAACAAGTTAACAACAAGTTAAAGCTGGAATTTGGATAAGAGTCAACAGATTTGACACCAAGTGGGGCCGCTTCATCTAACAAGCTGCACACCAGTTGCTGACTGGACCGGAACCGCGTCAACATGTCTGACTTTAGTCCGTGAGAATCAGCTGATTTACAGCAGCGCTACAAGGTAAACAATGTTCTTAATAATGTTTCCTTGTGTTTAGTTCGATCACAGAACAACCAACTGAGGTTTTATTTTTTTCCTGCGAGGTCGAAGCTGTCGTTCCACGAAGCGGACCGGCGGTTCGGATGTGGGTCCAGTGTCCACCAGGATGAAAACAACAGAGTCCAGTTCATTAAAGTTCGGTTAACGTGTTTTTAAAAGTGTTCAATTTAATTCTCAGTGTTTGTGACATGAGTTTGTGGTGTTGAATAAATAAATAAATTAAAAATCAACCTGGTGTCTTCATTTTCAGCAGCATGTTAGGCATGACGTAACGAGTCCAGATAGCTTCATTTAGCTCAGATAAATTTAAATATCTCCCACGCTAACATAAATACTGTTTATTATTGTTAAACTGTTAATATATAGCACATTTAGTATGTTATAGTGCAGCGTGACACGTGAAATGTCCGACTGCCTCGTTAACAGACAACTGGATCCAGGCAGCTGCTCTCTTCCAACACAGATGCAGGTAAGGTGTAGAATAATTAAATATGAGAATCAAAATATATTCCATCAGCTATAGTTCAGAAAGTGGTGCGTGTGTCCACTGTCCAGTCCACCGCCATTGTTAAAATGCCGGCTGTCTGCGCGTGCGTGCTGCGTGCATGTGTTCAAACAAAAGCTCCACGGGAGATGTTTACATTATCAACGGGGGGTCAGCGAAAAACTTCCACCTTGAGAGCAGGGTCAGAAAAGTATCGGTGTCATCGAGGGGGGCCAGCAGCGTCGTGTAGGCGATAAGCAAAGTCGCAAATAGAAAGTAGCGGTTACACTCAAAATACGCGCCGTGTAAACTGGCCCTTACTGTGACTGAGTGAGTGAGTGAGTGAGAATTTGAGCTGAAAGAGCTGCTGCATCTTTCTGTTTCTTGCTGATGGAAAGTTTGTTTTGTTCTCCTCTGAATCAGAAAGATATTAAAATAATTTGATGTAAAAATGAACAGATAGCCTCATTCATAATTTTCACCATGCTGTGAATTAAACACAAGTATTTTCAGATTATATTTCCTGCCTCGTTCCCTCCTTCCTGTGCATTGAATACAGATGTTGTGCATGTTACAGTAAAATACAATGTCAACAAAATATCTGCTTTTGTCAAAATGTGATAAATGTTTTCAGTTTTGTTTCCTTTAGTTATTTTTTTCCACACATTTTCATCAAATACAAAAAACACAGCCATCTTTAGTCCCAAAGATGTTAAGATATTAATCAACATGACAGCAGTTAGCATCAATGTAAATATGCCGGAGTTAGCACAATAGCTAATTTTCATCCGTTGTCCTAAGGCAGGTAAGAATAAGAAACGTCCCATAAAACAAAAGAGCGGAGAAAAATACAAACATCACCTATATAGCACATAACACAACATAAAATTACAATAAAAATATGATGCCATTGATTACGTTTTAATTTTTTGGCTTAAAATTTTATTTTGAAGAATAGAAGTTGTAACTTATAGTGAAAGTAAAAACGAAATAATACAGCTTTACACACACACACACACACACACACACATATA
>JBBPBX010001519.1:0-10416 GCA_038048925.1 Garcialebias charrua | reverse complement strand
AGGAAAAAAACAACAACAAAAAAACCAATGATAATAATTTAAAAAATAAACCTAATAAAATCAAGATTCAACTGTTAAACCATCACTTTTAATATTGAACTTTCTAAACTATTTGGTAACTTATAAAGTAGATACCAAATATATCTAAGTGTTCTTCAAATACAATACAGCAACAGGCTTCAAATGTTAGCTTTAAGAGTAGAAGCACAAAGTAAAAAAAAAACCAACTGTCACTTTATGTCAGAGTCAGAGTCAGAGTCAGAGTCAGAGAGAATTTATTGTCATTTGCACCGCATGTAGTACATGTGTTGAAAACGAGATTATGTACACAGGGTCCCAGTTACATCCAACAACAAATGCAAGAGAAAAACAATAATAACATCTAGGATTAACTAAGAGAGACATCAGCTAGTAATACACTAAGCCCTAATGTAGTAGAAAAACATCATTATAAACAGCAGCACGAACATGAGCAGATGGTCACAGATGAACGCAGCAACAAGAAACAGATCAGCATCAGCATGATGTGACATTTTGCAGTGTTTATTCTTATTATTTATTTATTCATGAGTCTGACAGCCTCAGGGTAGAAGCTGTTCCTCAGTCTAGTGGTTCTACATTTGATGCTCCTCAACCTCCGTCCCGAGGGGAGTGGTGCAAAGAGTGAGTGTGCTGGGTGAGTGAGGTCTTTCATGATGCAGGTGGCTCTTTTTCTGCATCTGGAGGTGTAAATGTCTGTGATGGTGGGGAGACTGACTCCCACAGACTTCTGTGCAGCCTTCACCACTCTTTGTAGAGCTTTCCTCTCTGCAACTGTGCAGCCTCCATGCCACACGTTGATGCTGGAGCACAGGACGCTCTCCACTGCACACCTGTAGAACGAGGTGAGGACTGAGCTTCTCAGACCGGCTCGTCTCAGCCGTCTGAGGAAGTAGAGTCTCTGATGACCTTTCTTGATCAGGCTGGTGGTGTTATTGCTCCAGCTGAGGTTATCATTCATGTGTACACCCAGGTATTTGTAGCTGGAGACCACCTCCACCGCAGATCCACCTATATACAGTGGGGTGTGGGTGTGTTTGTTCCTTCTGAAGTCCACAATCATCTCCTTCGTCTTCTTCACATTCATGTGAAGGTTATTCTCTTTGCACCAACTCTCCAGATGTTCCACCTCCTGTCTGTAGCTGGATTCATCATATATATATATGTATATATATATATACATATATATATATATATATATATGTCATATATATCATATATATATATGTCTTTATCTGGAAGAAAAATCGTTTAACTCTGGCAATCTTTTTCCGGTAATAACATTTATTTATTGTAACATTTCATCTCAACAACATGGCGTTTAATTCCACTGCAATCACTCTGATTTGTGCCAATTCCATTTACAAATTCCTGGAGTTTTAAAAGATGTCATGCCAACCACAACTTACCGTTTGAAATACAATTAAGAAGGGCACCAATAAATGGTACATCTGGAGACAACAATATAAAACTGTATCATCAGCAAAAACGGTTAAATAATTTCATCTGGACTAGTTTCATTAAGGGAGAAACATTTTATCTTCTATCTGGAAGATTTCATCAGTCTGTGGCCTGCCAACCAGATCTGTCCCATAAGTAGCCTTCATTGCTGTGTTTCAAGCCAACCTCCTGTTGGAATTGTAGAAGTAGGCTTTTAACACATGTCCTTAAAGAAACCGGTCCAGATGACATGATTTAACATTTTATGTTGTTATCTACCTGGATGGTTAAGCCTACAAACATTTCTTTTGTATGTCATAAACATAACTGAAAGTTATGCACCATAACTCATGTTCCCTGAAGGAAGGGAACGAGGTGCAACACTATTGCTATAGGAATTGCACCCCCGCGCGATTACCTGAAGGAATACATTCATGCCTTTACGGCAGTGGGCGTCAGCGTCACCTCAGAGGCCCCGCCCTCTGGGTACTTAAGACGCTAGCGCCCATCCATCGGTCTCCAAGTGCACTTCACCGAGCTTTGGCATTGAAAAGGGCCAACTGTGTTGCACCTTGTTCCCTTCCTTCAGGGAACATGAGTTATGGTGCATAACTTTCAGTTCCCTTTATCAGTCAGGTTCACTCGGTGTAACACTATTGCTATGGGAACGTAATTCATTCACACCCTTGAAATGCTCAGTAAAATGCATGCTTGTGAGAACTTCTGCCTTTATACATTAGGCCTCTTTCGGCTGCTCTCTACTGTGTGTGAAGGCTGAGTTAGACTTGCGCTTTGGTCCGCAGGCTGGAGCGCGCGCGCCGCGCGTGCACTCAGCCGTGCGGCGAAATGCGTTTACAGTGTCGCCTCTGTGTTTATGGTTGACGCACGGCGGTGCATGGCAAAGTGCTGTTCTTTTACGGACCAGCAGGAGGCAGTACCCTCTAAAACCTGTGCATATGTTGCAAGAAAGGTGTAGAAGAAGAAATCTACCGTAGAAGAAGAACTGTTTGAAATCACACAACAAAAACAAATAGCTTTCCGCTCGCGTGCTGAACTGTTGTCTTTATTTGCGGCTTTAATGCATGGAGTCAGCGGAGGAGAAAGCGATCACGTGACTTTTGGCGAAAAAACAAAAGAAAAGTCCGACTCCAGATCAGGAACGAAGGAGAATTTAATACATTTTGTGTCACAAAACATTCCTCCATGCGTCGCGACTCCGTCTCCACGACCACAGTGGCGCAAACAGCTGCAGGCTCCGGCGTGAAGAGGGTGAAGGCTGTCGGGTGAGGACCTGTCAAACAAATCGTAGCGCCCACCGTGCGCGCATAGGCTTGCTGAGTTTCAAAAAATTCAGAGGTGCACGACACGCGCTAATCCCACGTGCGGGGCCAACGCGCAGGGGCGGGACTGTGAAATTGCGTCACTTTTGGAGCGCGCACCCTCACGCGCTGCGCGACCCATCAAGTATGAATCTAGCTTTAGAGAGGACAGCCTGAGTGACGTCACATGCAGTAACGTACAAACTACAGTATAATGTTTTGCAAACGTGTTTGTAAAACTCTAGTTTGCAGTTGCACAGATGTCTGCAACTGGTACGCCCTTGAACAGTGACCACGAGACGGCCAAGCCTCAAGTGGAATGGGCATGTACCCCCAAGGGCACCTGTTGACCTTTGCTACTGTACGCCCTTTTAATGGCCTCAGTCACCCAGTGTGAGAGGCGCTGTTTTGACAGAGCCCTGCCAGCAACCGGGTTAGCAAAACATACAAACAGCTGGTTTGTTTTCCTCCAATCAGCTGTTCTTTCAATGTAAGCACCCAAGGCCCTGACGGGGCAGAGTGCTCTCAACCTCCTCTGTTCCTCAGTGAGGGCGGGAGCAAGAGGAAATGAAGAAAGTTCAAAGTCCATACTTCTAGGATTCAAAGTTGGAATCTTTGGCACATATGCGGGGTTAGGACATAGGGTGACCTTTGACTCATCAGGGACAAACTTTGTACACATTGGATGCACAGATAAAGCATGGAGGTCACTTACGCGTTTAGCTAAAAAAATAGCCAAGAGCAGAGCAGTTTTATAAGATAGCAAACCTATTTTAATGTTGCTCAGATGTTTGAATGGGGGCTCACAAAGAGCATTCAGGACTAACTGGAGATCCCAGTCAGGGGCCAGAGTCCTGCTGGGGGGGTCTTTTCCTCAATACGCCCTTCATGAACTGTATCATCATGAGAGGGTGTGCACCGGGTGTCCCCCCCCAGCCTTTGTGGCAAGCCGAGATGGCTGACAAAAACACCTTAATGGTGGAAAGTGAGCTGCCTTTTTCCAGCAGATCCTGTAGAAAGGTAAGAAACTGGACCAGGTCACAGGAATATGGTACAATATTCCTTTCCATGCACCAATCTTCAAAAACACGCCATTTGCAAGCATAGAGAGTCTGTGTTGACATTGCTCTCGCTCCCTGGATCGTGTTTATCATGTTGCTGGGGAGGCCTGAGGCGATCAGTTTGTTTCTCTCAGCAACCAAGCTGAGATTTGCCACAGTCCTTGACGTAAGTGGAGAGGTTGTTCGTGTGGTTGAGTCAGAAGGCCCCTGAAGGGGAGCAGCTACCAGTGTATCAGCATTGAGCACACCTCCGAGGGCCACGGGCCCCATGGCCACCTGTGGGCCAACAATATTAGAGAGGGGTCTCCCCTGCATGTGCGTTCCCGCATCACTTGAATTGGAGGTGCGGGGGGGAGAGATGAAACGCAGCGCCCCTGCTGGTCAGCCGTGGACCGGAGTGTCTGCGTTTGCTTCATTTAGGGAGAGGCACGGGTCGTAGAGCGTGCAGGTTTTGCAGGCGGACGGACCTACGGATGCCCGGCCGAACCGTGGCCAGATCTGATCCACAAGCCTCTGGTTCCGCCATTGCTCTGGGGTTAGAAAAGGCTCTCCTGAGAGAGCCCCTGTTTCGTGGTTCGAGCTACCCGGGGTGCACGTCACCTTCCGTGACAATAGCCCTGGGGCACGCTACATGAGCAGCTCGTGTTTCACAGAAAAGTGAGCTGGCCTCAATTCCAGGAAGCTGATGCAAAATCAGGGTCCTCCCTGTTCACCCGAGGGGGGCAGGGCGCGCTCGCTTGCTTAGCCATATTTGCAGAGCACGCATTTTTACTGGTGCGTACAGCGCGTAGGGCATGGCTGCCTTGAAGGGGCTCAAGAGGTGTCAGGAGAGCGTGAGGGTCACTCTCTGACCCCATTGAGAACTCTCCGGACAGAAGCATATTGAAGAGACACGCTTTCCCGAAGGCCATGCCTTGACCAAAATGGTGATGACCCGTACACCCAGAATTACGGTAATCTGTGGTGGAATCAAAGTGCTTTTCTGCAGTTTTATGAAGGAACTGAAAGCCTCCCAATGAGGGGTCATTATTTAAAGGTGCAGCTGGACTTGTGCACTAAGCTTGGTCACATATTTCAGATCCACTGATTGTGTGTGGCCTGCTGGTTTTACAGGTTGGAAAGCCTTTTTCTTGTCATCCCCTCACGGAGGGCTTCAGCCTGTTTTCGCCTCTGCTCCAGCCTGCTCTGGATCCGGTCCAGAGCCTTCCTGAAGAGTCCCGTCGGCTCGATCGAGTGGTGCAAAAAGGGGAACCGCTGACCTTCTGAAAGGTCTGTCAGGGTCATCCACAGATGACGCTGGGCGATGACCACTTCAGCCATGCATCTCCCTTGTGCGATGGCTGCAGTCCCCATCATGCGGAGCACAAAGTCAGTGGCTCTACGGGCTTCCTCCAGCACCTCAGTTGCAGCCTGTCTGTCTGTTGTCACCTGGAGCTCCTGCAGCTTCTCTGCCAGGTATGCCTGCATCATGGCGGAAGCGTTCATTGCACGTGCCGCGAGGCCCTGAGCTCTGTAACACTTTCTGAGCTGTACAGCTGAAGCGCGGCAGGCTTTGTTGGGCAAAGTTGGTTTTGTGCCAGAAGATCTGAGGGCCAGGTGAGACGCCAGCGTGTCCTCCATCTGTAGCACGTTGGCGATTCCCGCTGCTTCCATTCTAGCCACGTTGAGGAACTGGGAGAGCGGCAGCAGTATGGGAGCCCTGGGTTCAGCCCAGGTGCGAGTAAGCTCTGTGAGGAAATCCGGGAAGATGGGCATCCTGTGCCTCGTTGTCGACTGCTGCTTGGCATAAAAATAATTCCCTGCCAACCTCGTGACCTGTTGATGAGGTGGAGGTTCTGGCCACACGATGGGCAACGCGTCCGCCGTTCTGCGACACAAGTCAAACAGGGCGAGGATCGATGCATCTGTCTCTGGCAGCACTGGCGTTGGGTTCTGTGAGAGGTCTTCTTCCTCTCCTTTGTACTCGTTGTCAGCTTCATCACCAGAAATTTCACCTGAGGCTGTTAGCGAGATCTCATCCGCATTCATCATGCCTCGAGTGTCAAATTCAACTGTAGAGTCCCCGACGGGAGCCGCCATGTCCAAGCTGTCCCCCCCATTCGACCTGTCCATTGTCCTCCAGATCCATGCTCTCAAGCTCCGGCGTGGGAGTGAGAGCTTCTGTGAGATCCGTGTCTGTTGGCACCGCAGCGGCGCCCATGGCTTTGGCCACGATGCCCACGCGGCATCTCCTCACCGCCTCCAGTAACTGGTTGCAGTGTGGACAGGAGTCGGGAGCATCCAACATCATTTTTGCGTGTAGCATCCCCAGGCAGACAGGACAGGCCTCATGGGTGTCCGTCGCCGATAGGGAATATCCGTAGCCGCCGGGGCAGGCATGCAAGCTGGGACTCGCTGGCCTGCTAGCCTTTTTTGGAATTCTGGGTTTTCGCTTTCCCTTCTCGGGAGCCATGGCCGAGAAGAAAAGAGCAAGTTGTCTTAAAATCCTTGTCCGAGACATCTCTTCCATCACGTCGCTTTCGCTGGCTAGCCTGCTACTCGTTAGCAGGGTAGCGATGTGACGCAGTTAGCGCCGTCGAGCGAAGCAGCTGCGGAGAGAGAAGAGAAGAAAACTTCGAAGTTAAATAAAAAGATGCTGGACTAGCTTTCACCAGCCCAACAATACGCAGGAAATTTCTCTGTACGCTCAGCGTAGGGAGCGAGCTCACCTCTAACGAGCGATGTGTCTACTGAGAAGTCCCACGAAGTTCAGGTTTAAGCGAGGTGAAGGGCAAAAAGAGACAGATGGATGGGCGCTAGCGTCTTAAGTACCCAGAGGGCAGGGCCTCTGAGGTGACGCTGACGCCCACTGCCGTAAAGGCGTGAATGTATTCCTTCAGGTAATCACGTGGGGGCGCAATTCCCATAGCAATAGTGTTGCACCGAGTGAACCTGACTGATAAAGGGAAGTGGAAATATTATTACATTTTCTCCCAATGATAAAGAACCTACAATTAACAAAATAATTTTAAAATATATGGTATTATCTTCAAATCTGAGGTCAAATCAAGATGAAATTTGAATGGTTTCCCACTTTAGTGCAAATGCTTTGGTTTCACCCATTTCCATTTTTCTAAATTAGGCAAAATTATCCATTTCTATCTACTAAAACAACTATAGGGAACTTTGAACTTTTTTAATGCAATACGGTCAATACAGCCAATACAGTCAATAAAGTCAAAACAGTCAGTACAGTCAGTACGGTCAATACAGTTAGTATGGTCTGTACAGTCTGTACAGTTATTATAGTCATTACAGTCATTACAGTCTATGCAGTCTATATACAGTAGTCTGTACAGTCTGTACCGTAAGTACAGTCAAAACAGTCAAAATAGTCAAACAGTCAATACAGTCAATAGTCAACACAGTCAACACGATTAATACAGTAAAAACTGTCAAAACAGTCAATACAGTCAGAAGAGTCAATACGGTTAATACAGTCAATATAGTCAATACAGTAAGTACAGTCATTTTCATTCAAAACAGTCAAAACAGTCAGTACAGTCAATGAAGTCAATGCAATCAATGCAGTCAATGCAGTCAATACAGTCAATGCAGTCAGTACAGTCAATACAGTCAACACAGTCAGTACAGCCAATACAGTCAATACAGTCAGTACAGTCAGTACAGTCAATACGGTCAAAACAGTCAATAGGATCAATACAGTCAAAACAGTCAAAACAATCAATACAGTCAATACAGTCAATACAGCCAGTACAGTCAGTACAGTCAATATAGTCAATACAGTCAGAACAGTCAGTACAGTCAATATAGTCAATACGGTCAATACAGTCAATACAGTCAATACAGTCAGTACAGTCAGTACAGTCAATATAGTCAATATAGTCAATACAGTCAATACAGTCAATACAGTCAGTACAGTCAGTACAGTAATATAGTCAATATAGTCAATACAGTCATACGATTAATGCAGTCAATACAGTCAATACGGTCAATACAGTCATTACGATCAATACAGTAAAAACAGTAAAAACAGTAATTACAGTCAATACAGTCAGTTAGGGGTGCAGGAAAAAATCTATTTTTAAAAATAATCTAGATTCTTAGTCCTGGCGATTCCGAATCGATTCTAAAAGCCCCAAAATCGATTTTTTTTTTTTTTACATTAAACCCAAAAGATAAAGAAAACAAAACCATATCTCATAGTCAAGAAAGTTCATGTTCAGTAATCCAGGTATCAAATACGATAATTCTCAATCAGGTCATCTGGACAGTTTCTTTTTAGTAGAAACGTTTCACCCTCCCTCCAGAGGGCTTCATCAGTCAGAGTAGTTCCAGCACACTGTTCCCCCACCAAGCCGTAAACAACTTAAGTGAACCAATCAGTTTGCTAGAGCCAAGACGGTTTCTGGAGGCCGTCCTGTCCCTCGTCGACTCCTCCCAGGCAGGCAGCCACAGCCAAAGTGGTTCAAGACAAGAACGTTGGTTGGTCTACTTAAGTTGTTTACGGCTTGGTGGGGGAACAGTGTGCTGGAATTACTCTGACTAGCCGTGTTTCCATCAAGGTTTCTAGGTGCGCATTTTGAAGTATCGCAGCAGAAAAGCTTAATGGAAACGGCAAAATACGAAGTTACTTCCTGAAATTCGCCAAAAAGTTTATACGCTCGCTTGAGGTGGTTTTTGGGAGCTGCGAAACCGAGCAGCTGCGCAAAACGACAGATGGAAACACATTTGCCGACTCGTGCTGCCGTAGCGCACATTCACGTCACGTGACTGATCAGCTGTTTCCGCTCCGGACAACATGTAACTCGCTAAAACTAGTTGGCATGACAGAATAAATACAACTCGCCCGACAGCAGCACGTACCTGAAATATTCTCCCCATTTTGACGAGATGTGTGACCGGGTTCTGTTTTCAACCGCTACTTCCTGTTTACTCTCTGGTCTACTGTAGACATGCGCAGTGCTGACGTCTGACGTAATGACGCTGACGTCTGACGTAATGACGCTGACGTCTGACGTAATGACGCTGTGCGCGGCTTGGAAAAAGCGCTTCAAGCCAGTAGATGGAAACACTTCTGCTCTGCATTAATTTGTATTTACATATTTGCGAGGTAGCTCAAAATTCGAAATGAAAATGGATGGAAACAAGGCTACTGATGAAGCCCTCTGGAGTGAGGGTGAAATGTTTCTACTAAAAAGAAACTGTCCAGATGACCTGATTGACAATTATTGGATTTGATTCCTGGATTACTGAGCATGAACTTTCTTGTATTGAACCACTTTGGCTGTGGCTGCCTGCCTGGGAGGAGTTGACAAGGGACAGGACGGCCTCCAGAAACCATCTTGGCTCCAGCAAACTGGTTGGTCCACTTAAGTTGTTTACGGCTTGGTGGGGGAACAGTGTGCTGGAACTACTCTGACTGATGAAGCCCTCTGGAGTGAGGGTGAAACGTTTCTACTAAAAAGAAACTGTCCAGATGACCTGATTGAGAATTATCGGACATATCTCATAGTATATGAAAGAATACATAAAATGAAAGGTGGCAGAAAGAAGAAGAAATCTGACCCGAACCAGTGACCTCCAGGACCCGATAAGGATAAAGCGGGTAAAGATGATGGATAGATGGCTTTTGTTGAAAAGATTTACCAAACAAATCTTTTAAACAAAATCCATCCATACACATTTGAAACATGGATGAATGCAATATGATTTTGAAGTCTATTTTATTTTGAGTTAAATGTTTATGCAATACAGTAGGCTGAAATCTTTGTTTACGTTTGTATTTTGAATTATTTGTGATGGACTGGAGACATGTCCAGGGTGTCCCCTGCCTCTCGCACAGTGACTGCTGGATATAGGCACCAGTGACCTCCGGGACCCGATTAAAGCTGCTGCATTCTATTCATATACCCATCTGCTCACAATTCAGGCTGCTGTATTTATACTGTATTATTTGACATTATTAATGTTTGCTACAAGCATACATTATTGTTTTAAATAACGTTTTATTTGTTTACATTATTGTTTAATCTTTTCATGATTTCAATTGAAAATTGTTTCAGAATTGAAAATCGTTTCAGAATCGAAAATCGTTTCGGAATCGAAAATTGATCCTTGTATGAAAATCGTTTTAGAATCGAAAATCGATTTTTTTATTGAATCGGTGCATCAAAAATCGGAATCGAATCGATTCTCCAGACACTGAGAGATTCGCACCCCTACAGTCAGCACAGTTAGTACAGTCAAAACAGTTGGTACACTCAGTACAGTCAGTATAGTAAATGCCGTCAATACAGTCAGTACAGTCAATACAGTCAATACAGTCAGTACAGTCATCACAGTCAGTACAGTCAATAGTCAGTACAGTCAGTACTGTCAATACTGTCAATACAGTCAATACAGCCAGTACGATCAATACAGTCAATACAGTCAATGCGCTTTTAGGTTACATTTAAAACCCATAATTGGTTTAAACCTACATCCTCTGTTGATCTTGCAAAACACGTAAAACATGCAAGTGTGTAACTAAAGCAATAGTGAAACATAAACAACAC
>JBBPBX010001518.1:91236-101758 GCA_038048925.1 Garcialebias charrua | reverse complement strand
AATAGTGTCATGTGTTGAACTTGGAAAGGAAGGTGTAGCAGCGCCTGACCTTGTAACCTTTTAGTAGCAAGATGATCTGTACAACCGGTGCTCTGTCTTGGTCTCTTTCAACAAAAATTGCAGTATTGCCGTGTCATGATGGGACAAAGAGAACAGTGTTTCTGTCGATTTTTGCAACAGTTACATCCACGTCAAAGTAAAAAAAAAAAAGCGATTGTTTAATATAGCAGTTCTGTTAAGGAGTATAAAGGGAAGAAGTTATTGGAACAATATTGCAAGTTTAAAGCTAAATGCTTTCTTTAAAAGATTCACATCAGAAGGATTTGAATGGAAAAGTCCTAATACAGCTTGAAGACGATTAAGCAAATTAGTGAAAGTAGAAAGGTATTTTTCTTCTTGACTTTCTTTTTTTCCCTGTGGGATAAAGCCAAAGTTTAAACAAAATTAGGCTTAAAGTGAAAGGTGAAAAAGGAAATCTGGGGTAAAAATGGTGCCTGTGCAGCAAAGCACCACCTGCATAAATGTGTCTCATGGAAAATTAGCAGTGCTGTCTTGATAATTGAGGGAGAATGTTGTAAAGGTCAGATTGTCGACACAAGAAACGCCATGGAATCGAATATTGTTTTGCTTCGACCAAGGCTTTGATGGAAGGCAGGTATGCCTGGCATGAAAACTTTCTCACACATACATCTTCTTCCAGACTTACCTGGATCAGTGTTAATTTTGTTG
Source organism: Garcialebias charrua (assembly GCA_038048925.1). Lineage (NCBI taxonomy): Eukaryota > Metazoa > Chordata > Actinopteri > Cyprinodontiformes > Rivulidae > Garcialebias > Garcialebias charrua. The sequence goes on along the minus strand of JBBPBX010001518.1, from coordinate 101,029 downwards.
ACTAATTATTTTCGTCGACTAAATGTTTTCATTGATTTGTCGACTAAAATTAGACTAAAACAAAAAAAATTCTGATGACTAAGTAATGACTAAAACTAAATGATGTTTTAGTCACATGACTAAGACTAAAACTAAATTAAAAATAGCTGTCAAAATTAACACTGGATTCAAGTACTGCTTGTAGTTTTACTGTTAAAAGCAAGGTTAGACAAATAATGTTTGAAAAAAGTTTTATTTGTTGTTGTATGTATTGCATATTAATATTAATATTATGGTTAAAACATTGTTTTGTTTTAGTAACTACAGAGAATTGATGAAAAGTTTTTACTATGTATAACTTAGTCGACTTAATTGACTGTAGATTTAGTCGACTAAATGTTTTCATTGATTTGTCAACTAAAATTAGACTAAAACAAAAAAAATTCTGATGACTAAGTAATGACTAACTAAATGATGTTTTAGTCACATGACTAAGACTAAAACTAAATTAAAAATAGCTGTCAAAATTAACACTGACCTGGATAAAGGCAGCTGTGTCTAGGAGTCACTACTGTGTGAACCCTGGACCTCAACCAAGCCCTTTGGGGTCGTGTGTAGCTCTTTACTCACAGTTTTACTGTGTAAGTGTATTTCCTTAACCAGTTTGCATCTACATGCTGACTCACATGTATCAGGCATGATTAGTGTCAGGTCATGTTATTAGATCAATATAATTAAATTCATTGTATCATAAAGTCAGAAACACACATTTCTGCTAGATTCAGTATGTCAAACTCAAACACTTTCAGCTTTTTGGGCAACAGTAAATTCAAACTTTGGACTGATTGGTGCTTTAAGACATCGCAATTCTGGCTTTAACATTGTCGCAGGGACTTTTTTGTGTGATTGTTGTACTGTAGTTATTTTCTACAATTTTGGTTTATTTAGCTGTTCAAGATTGGCCACAAATGTGATTATGATTGTGCATGGTTGTTAGTCTTTCTATATAACCTTCAAAAGACTTACATCCTCATCAGCAACTAAATGTATATACATCAGATTTTTAGGTTAAAATTTGTATAGATAAATGGTATCCATTGGCAGTGTAGTGGGAAAGTAACTGAAAGGTATTAGGAATACTAAAAAAACATGTTTCAGTCTTGTCTTAGATTGTCTTGTCTTAGACTTTGACTTCATGTTAACCTGAGACATTGATTGACAGCTGGAAGAGCAGTACAACTGAATGTAACTTCTGTTTATGTTGAGGAATGTCAATGCAAAACCACAAACTGTTACATGAACTACTTAAATGTACACACAAGGGAAATCACACTCTTTAGAGGGCATGCTCTCCTGGATATTTTCAACAAGAAGTCGACCCTTCTTCATCTCATTATTCTGAGGATGGTTAAGTGATCGACCTGAGTACAACAAATTCTGTGATCCAGTGCAGGTGAATTTGCAGGATAAGCTAAAACATAAGGTTTTAGATTGCAGTTGGGTATTTATTTATTTATGTATTTTATGGCTATACTTAGAGTTTATCAGTTACTGTGAAAAGGTTCGCAACATCTATAGATCAGAGTCATGATTTGTAGCTTATTTGTTTATAACTTTTTACCCTACCTTTCAGTATTCAAAAATACCCTACACTGGTAATAGGTGGCTTTACACTTTTTAAAATCGTAGTTACAGTAGTCTCTTGTTTATCACGGGGGGATCTGTATCCTGAAGACCCTTGATAAGTGAAAAAAAAAAAGTGAAGTAGGAATAGTAATACAAGTAGTAGATTATTACCCTTCCCACTCTTGCAATATTCTAAACAATGGGCCTCATGCACGAACATGTTCGTATTTTTATCCTAAATTTCTCTTACTTTTGTTCGTACGAAGCGTTCGTACGAACATGCCACGTCAGATTCAACAAACTCTTCTATCCTCAGGAAAAGTGTGTAAATGAGCTGCGTACGTATGATGAATTCCACCTGTTCTATCCACCTGTGCGTGCACGCGGAGAGGTTATTTACATAATTCCCACCCCTCAAAACACCATATAAAGCTACGTTTCCTGCCTCTGACAGCAGGACGTGTTCATTCATTCATTCATTCAACCTTTATTTAGTCAGGTAAATCTTTTGAACCTCATGGGCTCATTTACGAAAGCGACCTGCTAAAACTAAAGAACAATGAACAGCAGTGGTAGAATTTCCTTAAACAATAAACAATAAACAAACAAACAATAAACAATAGAAAACAAAAGAGAGAAAAAAAAAGAATTTTTTTTTTTTTAACAAAGTATCAAAAAACTAGCAAAACATTATAAGGTAGACGTATAAAATCAAAGACAGGAACAAATCTGCATTGGTTTTTGCCAGGATTCCAACAGATTCTGAAAACCATTTAGAGAAGTCAAGGTCGAGAGCTTCAGATCTTTTTGTAAGATATTCCATGAAGCAGGAGCGGAGTAGGAGAAGGCCCTTTTTCCAAGTTCAGTCCTCACTGACGGAACACTGCAGGTAATCATGTCCTGAGAGCGCACACTGTAGCTGCACTCACGTAAAGACATGTAGGAGGAGATGTATGAGGGCAGCAGACCAAGAAGTGATTTAAAGATGAAAATGTACCAGTGGAAGAGTCTGCGTGAGGTTAATGATGTCCAGTTAACCAGTGAATACAGGGTGCAGTGGTGGGTACGATAATCACAACCAGTTATGAATCTTAGTGCACCATGATAGACAACATCCAACATCCGCAGGGTGCTTGTAGGAGCATTCATGTAGAGAATGTCACCGTAATCAATGGAGGGAAGGAAAGTCACAGACACAAGGCGTTTCCTAACATTCAGTGATAGACATGATCTGTTTCTGAAAAAGAAACCCAGTTTAACTTTCAGTTTCTTCACTAGGTTTTCCACGTGGAGTTTAAAAGAGAGATGTGAATCGATCAGGATACCCAGATATTTATAGGAATCAACAAACTCAATAGGGACACCATTTGAAGATAAAATCAGAGGAGGATCTGCTGGAACCGCCTTCCTATTTGAAAAAAACATCCCTTTTGTTTTATCAGCATTTAGGACAAGTTTGAGACGGAACAAATCTGACTGGATGATGTCAAAAGCGGATTGCAGTAACTGGAAAGCCTTAGCAACTGTTTTAGCTCGGCAGTAAACAACTGTATCATCAGCATAGAAATGTAAGGATGCATCAGGGATGCAGTGACCTACATTAGCTATGTAGATTGTAAAGAGAGTGGGTCCTAAAACTGAGCCTTGTGGTACTTGTGGTTCGTTCATAAAATGACAGCGAAGAGTAAAAAGATTAACTTTACTGGTGTGGAGATTGAAGTTCTGCTCTCCGAGATCAAGAAAAGAAAATCTGTCCTTATTAGCAGCGTCACTCATGGGATTAAGGACCAGCTAAAGCCAAAGAATGTGTGTTTATAATAAATGTGGACCTTAAAATATACGCACGTCCTGGTGGCCCACTGGGTAACGCATTGGGTCGTTAGGTGCTCCTAACCTTATCTAGACCTCGTGGGTTCGATTCCCACAAGGTATGACTATTTTTTTTTCCTTCTTTCTTTAGATTATATATTCATTCCAGATTAAAAAGACTTTATGCTTTACATCTTGTTGTATTGTAAATAGTTTTCTTGTGTTTTTTAAATCTGGAATGAATTAAAAGAAGAAAAAAAAACGTTGTCCCATGTGGGACTCGAACCCATAAGGTTCGGAACTGCGACGCAACGCTCATCTCACTGAGCTATCGGAGCTCTGTTACTGCAACAGGAGGAGGTCAAGGTAAAGTCTGCGTTACCGAGACAAATTAAACTTAAATTAATTCATAATTTAAGTTGGTTTTAGTTTGAGATCTTCATATTAATATTGTAGTGTTAGAAAACGGCATTGATAACAAATTGATTTTAATTTAAATACTTTAATCCGTTAGTCATTATTACATTTGAAATTATAATTCGACTTCAAACAGAATAACCTATTGTCAAAAACAATTGTGGTGCGTGATTTTTTTAAACTCTAAATATTTTCTAAATAACGAAATATGAAGTTATTAGTGGAGAAATTCCGTCTGGATGACAGCAGACTGACGCTCCTAAAATATACGACAGGTCTGGAGCACACGTAAATTTTGTTCGTATCTGAAAAAAATCTTAGGATACGAAAACATTGTTGAATGCCACAAATGATCCTAAATCACTCGTACGCACAGTTTAAGAACAAATCTGTGCGTACGAACGGTTCGTGCATGAGGCCCAATGTTTCTAGACTGTAAATGCGCTAAAAGAGCACAGCATGTCATGATTTCAGCTCCCTGCCTCCTCTGCTCTTTGCCACCTGCAAGCGTTCTTGGCCACGCCCATTTGTCCGCTCTGCACGGTGAACAGCTGATCAGCTGCAGCAGGAAGTTTATCCTGCAGTATGGGCTGCACAAAGGTGCAGCAGGTGCTAAATAATTGAAAATAATTTATTTTAAATAAAAAGTCCATGCTGATTATGCTGCTCATCCATCAATCAGCCAATTGTTTGTCATGTCCACTCTTATTTTTAAAAACGGCGATAGGACGAGTCCGCGATAAACGAATCGCGAAGTAGCGAGGGACTACTGCATTATCAAGGACACGTTATGTAGTCATGTAAAAACTGAAGGAATAAAACATTAGAGTTCATGCTCAGTAATCCAGGTAAAAATCCAACAATGTTCAGTCAGGTCATCTGGATGGTTTCTTTTTTCCTGAGATATTTTGTCTTTCATCCAAAGGACTTCATCAGTCCGAGGAGCCACAAAGGAATAAAAAGTTTGGCATTAGACCTGTCATTTTTACAGTCATTGGTTAAAGCTGGGTGCACTTTTTTGTACAGTAAAAAAAATACTATATATATTTTTTTCTTCTTCTTTTGGCTTTTTCCCTGCATTAGGGGTCACCACAGCGATCTAGTCGCATGAAGATTTGGCAGTAAAAAAATACATTACCGGTACTTATTTAATATATTTTTTGTTTATTTGACAAAAGAAGATTTAAAAAATTTTTGTCTTCTTTATTTGCTCTGACCATAAACAGCTATTCACCATCAAATCTTAGCAGAACTAGTTTTCTTGACGCTAAAAAACAGTGTTGCGGCCGTCTTTAAGGTCTCTTGTAAATGTTCAGCACACAGTTTGAACTGATATGATTTTAAAGGCAATAATAAAGAAAATGGTAACTTTGCTGTGATTCTTTCCAAAATTGAGAAAATTAGAGCAACTGGCTCCTAAAGTTCAGACTCCTCACATGTGTTTTTAATGTATCAGAGTTAGATTTGATACCTGGATGATTGGGCATGAACTCTGTTATCAGAGTTAGTACATTTGTTTTGGTAAAATAAATGTGCTTCATGTATAAAACTAAAATTCAGACTATGTTTCATAGTTATTCACATTATTGTAATTGCGACGTCTGACTGATTAATGCTGATCATTTGATCACTACGCTGGTATCTTGTTTTGTTGACAACACTTTTATTTATTTTTATTCTTAACAGGCGCTCTTCATGACGCTGCTTCAACACAGACTTGACATTCTTAGACTGAGGTTGTTCTGGCTTTACTTAAACAGCTGGAGCTTTATTTATTTTTAGAGTTTAAAATATTTTTCTGCTCACAAAGCTGCAACGTCTTCAATAACTTCACATCTTATTTCTCCTGAAGGGTTTCCATGTGGATTAGTTTGCTAAAGTAAAGGCTTGCTCCCTCTTGTTTTATTTTCTTGCCATTCCAGTCATTTGGGTACCAACAAAACTTACTGAAAATCTTTTACTAATCATTGCTTGGATAGAGTTCTCTTATAAACTTAATTCATTTATTCAACCTTTATTTATACAAGTTAATCCCATTGAGCCTCAGGGACTCATTTACAAGAGAGATCTGATTTTAACAGAGTGATGACAACAGTGGACAACAATGACAATAATAGACAATCATAAAGGATGTGTACAAATTGAGATAAAAAAAAAATGTTTGGTTGTAAATGGTCATTTCTGAAAGCTTGAGCTTTGTCTCAGCTCTAATGTTTCCCCTAGTGTGGAAAAACACAAATTACACCAAAACTCCATATCATTCTGCATTTTACAATAACTTTGGTGCGTTTTTAGCAATCTTTGTTGTTTACTTTTTGTAAAATATTTGCAAGTAAAATCTTTGAACTTGGTTTGACGTATTTTAAATAAAAATGCTGAACATAGTTTCAGCTGATTTAGTGTGAAAACCACTTCTTTCTCGCTGATGGAAATCTCAAGCAACTGACAGATTTAAAGGATTTATGCATTTCATTGCAATCTCCTCAAAACAAAGATTTAACACATCTTTAAGCTGAGGCTTACAGTACAATTCACATCTTGTTTAATCGTTTAAGTGCATATATGATTATATGTGTGTATGAGTGTGTGTCTTTGTGTGTTTGAATCAGACTCCAGCAGCTGGCGTGCCCAGGCCTCTGCTCAGAATGTGTGGAATCCCATGAGCTCTGTCAGTTTTTGTTTGTGTTTATGATTTTTAACTTGCAGCTCAAAAAACAAGAGTAGTGGTGTAAAAGACATCCTATCTTATGTACGTGAGTAGATTTTTCTATGGTAGCCATGAGGTGCGCTCCAACAAGGCTTTTCCATTTGCAATTTTCTCCAGCGCTGCTTCCTTTTCATTCAAGGAGAAACTTGGTGACATGCAGTACAGCTAATGATGTGAAAACAGATAAAGAGCATCTTCATTAGGAACTTTTTCTTCCATATTGGTTTTAAAATGTATTGCTTCAGTCGAGTAAACATGTTGCAGACAGGATTAGGTTTGCAGTGTTTTTCTGCTGTATTTTTCCTCCTTTGAGATTAGGCTTTAATTGCCTCTTTATGTGAATCAGGCCATCTTGTGCTCCATAACTCTCCAGTGTCCTGCAGCTTTCCATGTTCCTGTATGTTCTACTCATCACACTCACGTTCCTCCGCTCTTCACTGTGCACACGTCCTGTGGCCCCGCTGCAGTTCACACAGGGCCCCACTGCGGCTTTACTTCTACTTTTAGTCACTAAACCATAACATCAACTTTAAACCTTTTAGAATGGGTGCTGGTCAGGAAAGAGAGTATTGGACTTTTTAATCTCGAGAGAGGGAACTGTCTCTTTTTTTGTTTATTTGTCATAAAGTATCTTAGATGGAGTGATAAAAGAGGAATGATACTAGTCAGAGTGAGAGGATGTGCAGCATTGTCAATATCTTCTTTATTATCACCCACTTCCAAAGGCAAGACTGGGGCAATAATGTTTTTACCTATGTCTGTGTATGAGGAGTGTTCATTTATCATTTGTCTGTACCGTTAACAAAATATCTAAAAAAAAAAAAAAAACGCTGGGCAAATTTCTATGAAACATTCAGAAAGAATTACTGGATATAATGTACAGTATATCTACAGCTGATTAATATTATAGTCAGCCCCATTCAGTATGGAGAAAGTAGTTGTGGCACAGAGGTTAAAGATGGGCCTGTGGTTGAAAAGTCGCAGCTTCAACTTACATTGACAACATCAAAATGTGGGTGGAACAGGTGAAACACCCACAACCGCCTCCACCCTCATTTACTCCACTCTGAACCCTTGAGCAAGGCTCTTAACCCCCACCATTTGCTCCCAAACAGGTTTAGCTTGAAAATGAGTTCTCATGACTCAATGATACTATCTGTATAAATAAAGGGTAAATTAAATTAATATGGCCAACGCAGATACCCATCCTTAGCCAACATGAAAATAGCTCACAGTCTATTCTACAGACACCGTGCTAAAATTGGATGTGGTAGTAGGCAAGTTGTTTTTAACCTGTCCTCTGAGCACTATCAGTCACACAAAATCACACAACTCCCTTCATTTCTCAACTCAAAATGATCTTACTTTAAAACTCTGACATAAAAATGTGCAAAGCAATATGCATTCCTTCAAGCAATTCTAAGTCTTTAGTTGTTGAGGTTTTTGTCTGTTTTTTAGTTTTAGTTTTTTTTCAAAGTGATGAAGTCTTGTTTTAGTAAGAAAGAAAACATAATTTAATAATTTGCTGTTGCAAGTGGTCAGAGTCATGATAATAAGTACAACAAACGAGACTGAGTTTGTATGTGGTGCCATCTGGATGAGGTGGTGCCACAGAAACGTTATCTATTGGTTGGTTCAGTCTGCCTGTCATTGGTTGATGAGGCTTACAACATCTGTAATCAGCACAATGTAAAACAGAAACATTGCTTCAGCTCACAAGTGATCTCATTTTCTGAACCGTCTTTTATATTGTTTACGACTTATATTGAGGCTGTGTTAACGCTCCTTCCCATTCAGTGTCATTTGCTGGATGTTGCCCTCTAATTCCATCCCTCTCGTCCTCTTTCCTCTAAGAGGATTGGCCGCTCACTTCCCAACATCTGTGTACGGTATTGCTGTCCTGAGCGAGCAAAACAGAGAGAGGATGGGAGGGAGTTAGCCAACAAGATAGCATCGCAGAGCTCAGGAAAGGCTGAGTGTGCTGTCTGTTTCTCTGACACACACATTTCCACCGATGCACAACACGCATTCTCAGCAGCAGACAGCCGCAACATCCGCATCCCTCTGCCTTTGGCTTTCGGAACAATCTCCTCTTCCTCTCACTTGCTCTGTCGTCAACGCATCAGCCTGCCGTCCTGTCCTCTTCTCTGCTGCCTGTCACCGTGGCGACCTAGCCTCTGCAACCATGGCGACCAGCCAGCAAGATTCAGGGTTCTTTGACATCAGCCTGAAGTCTCTGCTCAAGTCTTTAGGAGGCAGTGAGTACAGCTGACAGATAACAGTTGTTGTGATTTAACAAACAAAAAAACTTGTCAGTACCAGATTCATTAGTTTATCTCCCAGGCTTTGTTTATGTGTTCAAGGTACAGGTAGTCCCCGATTTACGAGCGCTCTGATCTACGAGGTTCCAGACTTACGAGCTGGCGAATTATTGGAAAAAACGCAAAAAATACTGAGTTTTCCTGTGTTTTTTCACCACAGTTCGTTAGCTAAACATGTGGACACACGTTTCCGATCATTTTTATGCACTCATAAGCAGTTTTTCGATGAAAAACGAGTGTTTGTAGTCGCGCTAGCAAAACCGTTCCAATTTACGAGCGAATTTCCGGACTTACGAGAAGCGTGGCGGCCGTTCCAAATTACGAGATTTCCGGTTTACGAGCGCCTCGTTGTAACGGATCTCGCTCGTAAATCGGGGACTACCTGTACAAGAAACTTAATAGCTAGATCTACATTGTCATTGTTTGTCAGTATTACGTAACTGAAAAATGAAAGTTGTCTAGCAGGAAGTGCCCACTCTAGAGGTTGAAGGTAAATTGTACTTCTCAGCAGTTTTCTATTTTAACTAAACGTGACTCTGAGGTCAGCCATAACGGTGGGAATCTTTAGGTACATCACAATTCAATAAGAATCCAGAGGGCTGCAATTATAAAACATTTACTGATGCATGTTACTTATGAGATGTGTGAATCACCACCGGTAGGAGGCTCATGATGTTTATCCCAAACACTATGAAACTGAAACTTAAGGAAACAAAACAAATGAACTATTACTTGAAATGACTATGGATTATTTTACTTAAATTAACAGTGATTTATATATTTTTATGCCAAATAAAAGTGCAAAATAAGATGCAAAAATAAACAAAACAACTATCATTCACTGGCTGAAAATTAACAATTAGCATAATGCTAACATCATTGAAAATGCCTCAGAATAGCTAACACAATTAGCATCATGTTACTAGAAATTTAC
>JBBPBX010001518.1:45992-85424 GCA_038048925.1 Garcialebias charrua | reverse complement strand
GTGAGACACAGGGTGCCTGTCTTTCCTGACTTTTTGACTGAGCTAATAGGCTCATGGACAGAACCGAGAGCGCCTTTGACACTGCCGCTCGCCCAGTTCCTGGACATTGAGGGCATGGAGTCAGCTGGACTGGCTCACATCCCGCAGATGGACGAGACTTTGGCCACACACTTGGCCCCCAAGATGTCGTGCTTGAAGCCCACACTGCCCAGCAAGCCATGCCGTGTGTCAGCTCTTCAGCTTGAAAAGAGCTACCGCGCTCAAGGCCTTGCGGCTTGAGCCCTCAACACCGCCTCAATGTAACTGGCTTATCAAGCCGAGAAGCTGCAGGAGCTGCAACAAACCACCTCGAAGAAGAAAGCTGCTGAGATCTTGGACGAAGCACGCAGAGCAGCAGACTTCATCCTCCGCCTCACCGGAACAGCAACCATCGCCCAAGGGAAGTGTATGGCTGAAACGGTGATAGGCAACACCATTTATGGTTAACTTTGACTGATCTCCCTGATAGCCAGCATTCTTCGTTCCTCCACCACACCATAGAGCCATCAGGCCTGTTCAGCGTACCCTGGAGAGGATCCAGAGCAGATGTGATCAGCGGATAAAACAGAAGGAGGCCCTACGTGAGGGCATGCAGAGAAAACATTTCTCACAGCCCAGAGACTCGAGCTCTCAGCAGCAGTGCCACCACTCTCTCACACCCCGTCCAACTCAAAAGAGGCCGACGCTCGAGGTTGAGCAAAGGTCAAAACCCACCTCAGAGCAACATGGACACGCTTCTCAGGCTGGCCAGGCTTGGTCCAAGCACAGGTTCATCTCACACCAGATGGGTCAAACCAGAACTTTGTGAGTGGTACGAGAGAGGAAGCAGAAGTCAGCCTGATCCAAAGCTTTCCCTGCACCACTTCAAGCACTTTCACCCATGGGGGAAAAGAAAGGCAGAACTTTTAAATCCAGTTTATGTGTCAAAGAAACCACGATTAACTAGTCCAGAATGTTTAAACACACAAAAACAACCAAATGTTTGTGTAATAAAGAGAAATTGTTCTGTGTACACAACAATAAAGTCTCAAAATGCCCAAAATGTTCTGTGTCACGACTCAGCATTAAAGGGAAAACCCCACCATTTTTTAATGCAAACAGAGTCAATAAAGAGTACGGAAAGCCGACCCAAAATGGCGGCCAACCCCTCTTTAATAAGACTCTGTCCATCAAAGGACCCAATGAGCCCACACGGTGGGGCAGAGGGCAATCTGTCACAGACAGACCCCTCGACCCCACCAGAGGGACAGATAAGCCCTCAGCTGAGCACAGAGGAGGGGGCCACCCACACCCCTCGCCTCACCTGAAACAAATGAAGTCTCGAGTGAACATGCCCTCCAGGCTCGCTGGTCACGCGAGAGCCTGGACAGAGTGCAACCTATCGCAATGGGTCATGGGTACTGTAGTTCACGGGTACAGACTCTAGTTCTTCAGACATCCACCCTCATTGTCCGGGGTGATTACGTCAACAATAAGCTCAGCTCGCGCCCCCATCCAAAGAGAGGAAATACGCTTGCTGCTTCAAAAGGGGTGATCAGGACAGTTCCTCCTCAGGAAGAAAACAAAGGTTGTTACAGCAAATACTTTGTGATCCCAAAGAAGGGAGGGGGCTTGAGGCCGATCCTGGATTTGAGACTTTTGAACAGACGACTGAGATCATTCAAGTTCAAAATGTTAACATTGCGTCAGGTGATTCACTCTGTACGCCCAGGAGACTGCTTTTGCACTGTGGATTTAAAAGATGCATCTTTCCATATCAGCATCCTGCCGAATCACAGACATTTCCTACGTTTTGCATTCGAGGATGCAACGTTCGAATATTTAGCCCTGCCTTTCGGCCTCTCGACCACGCCCAGGGTGTTTACAAAGCGCCTGGAAGCTGCACTGACCCCCATGAGGAGCCAGGATATCAGAGTTATGGATCATCTCGACGATTCATTGATCTTGGCGAGCTCCAAGGAGCAAGCAAGGTCGCACACAGATTGTGTAAGGACACACCTACAATCCATGGGTTTTGTGATAAACAGAGAGAAGAGTCAGCTGACCCCATCCCAGGACATAATTTTCCTGGGATTGAGCCTAAACTGTTCTGTACAGAGCGAGACTCTCAGAAAGAAGTTATTCAGACCTCCAGCTACGCTTGGAACGTTTCCAACTAGACAAGAACGTGACACTCAAGCTCTGTCAGCGTCTTCTAGGCCTGATTGTCATGATTTGGTTCCGGTGGAGTACGCAGACCCAGAGTGCAGACAGAACAGGACTCAGAGACGAATAGTGTAAAAATAATAAACACTTTAATAAAGAAAACCAAAAGCTGACAGTGCAGCCACTTACAAAACAATGTGGAAGTGATTAATGATTCCTCCAGACATCAGGTAGAAATGACTATGACCCGGCGAGAAACAAATTAAATGAGATGACTTTTATACTATGAGGAAGAGCGAGTAAATCAGTGCCGCTTGGCAGGTGGCTGATGACAACAGGTGAAAGTGATTAGGGATACAGACTGGAGAAGCAGAACTGAGGAGTGAGTGAAAACAGAAAAAAGTATGACAGCCGCAGAGCCTGACAGAACATCCCCCCTCCTCAAGGGTGGTACCCGACACCCCCAAGATGGGCCCCCCACAATAACAAGGGCGGGCGGAGGGAGGCAACAGGTAGGACGGCGGGCCAACAACAGCCAGATCTGGAGGATATCCAGAAGGTCGCCCATCACCATCAGCCAGATACGGAGGACGTCCAGGAGGTCGCCTATCACACTCAGCCAGATACGGGAGACGTCCAGGAGGTCGTCCATCATGCGACGCCACGTCAGGCAGGCAACCAGAGTATTGTCCAGCAACGGCAGGAAACACAACCCCAAGGTTAGGGACGTTGGCGGCTAGAACACCACTGTCGCCGTCGACCGGAACACCTTCCTCGTTGGTCGGTAAACCACTTTCGTCGGCCGATAAACCTCTGTCGTCGGCCGGTAAACCTCTGTCGTCGGCCGGTAAACCTCTGTCGTCGGCCGGTAAACCACTTTTGTCGGCTGGTAAACCTCTGTCGTCGGCCGGTAAACCTCTGTCGTCAGCCGGTAAACCACTTTCGTTGGCCGGAAAAATTAGTTTTTTGATACTTTGTTAAAAAAAAAAAAACTTTCTTTTGTTTTTTCTCTCTTTTGTTTTCTATTGTTTATTGTTTGTTTGTTTATTGTTTATTGTTCAAGGAAATTCTACCACTGCTGTTCATTGTTCTTTAGTTTTAGCAGGTCGCTTTCGTAAATGAGCCCATGAGGTTCAAAAGATTTACCTGACTAAATAAAGGTTGAATGAATGAATGTTTTTGAGATCTGGTGTTTAGAGAGGAATATAACCCCATATTCCTGTAACAGCACAACTTCTCACTTTTCTGTAGGACCTGCTGGAGAAAGGCTGCTCCTTTTCTACTATTAAGGTATTTTTGTCCGTTGTTTCAATGTGCAATGAAGGATGGGGGGTAAATCACCCCGGTGCCAACCCTCTCATGATCAGGTTCATGAAGGGCATGTTGAGAAAAAGGCCTCCGAGCAGAGTTTTAGCCCTACAGTGGGACCTCTCACTCAGGCTGGATGCCCTCTGTGGACCACCATTTGAGCCACTACAGAGTATTAAGATTGACCTGCTGTCTTATAAGACCACCCTGCTCTTAGCTCTGTGCTCGGCAAAGCGCGTGTGTGACCTACACGCACTGTTTGTACATCACCTGTGTACTTAATTTACTCAGGATGGGTCAAAGGTCACCCTGCGTCCAAACCCCGCACGTCCAAACCCCGCATATGTGCCTAAAGTCCCTACTTTAAATTACAAAAGTCTGGGCTTTGAACTATCAGCTTTTCCTCCTCCTCCTGTTCTAAATGCAGAATAGAGGCGTTTAAAAGCGCTCTGCCCCGTGCGGACCCTGAGCATTTATATGGAGAGAACCAACAGTTGGAGAAAAACAAACCATCTGTTCATATGCTTTGCTAAGCCTGCTGCAGGCAGAGCTCTGTCAAAACAGCATCCCTCCCACTGGGTAACAGAGGCCATTTCTAGAGCATACAGCATCAAAGGTCAGCAGGTACCCAGTGGTGTACATGTTCACTCAACTAGAGGTCTAGCCACTTCCTGGGCCATGTTTAGAGGTGTTTCAATAGCTGACATCTGTGCAACGGCTAATTGGGCATCTCGAAACACGTTTATTAAACACTACAGCCTGGACGTTACAACTTGTGACGTCACACAGTCTGTGCTCTCCACAATGGAGAACTAAACGTAGCTCCTCTGTTTTATTGACTCAAAAAAAAACAACAACAACAAACACAATAACTTCAGCAGAACTGCCAGCCAATATAAAGGGAGAGGGTCACCTCCCTCCCTCCCTCACGGCTCACGGGGTGTTAGCCTAATCAATAAAGCCTCAGCAGGGTGCCTCTGTTCCGTCTGTAGCGGACGAGCACAGAGACGTCTGCAAGCAACCCCCACACTCCTCACAGAGACAGGTGAGAGGGGTCACGTGTTCCAGCACCTGCTTCGTTGTGAACCACGGGGCGGACAATACACAAACCAAGCAAACACGTGACATGTCCGCGCCCCAGTGATGCGCACCGACAGAGTCTGATGACTCACCTTCCTTGCTCCCAGTAAGGGCCGGGGGGGTCACGGCAGTAACCCAAAGGCTACCATCAGCTTCACACGTTCACAAAGGCGATTGTGATCAAACTGCTGTGTGTGTAAACAGACCAGGGCTGAATCAGATTCTTCCTCCTTTTAATCGAGGGGAACTGAGCTCTCTGTCACCAACCAATTTAAAGTCTGCCAAGCACAAAGGACCATCTCCACGTTCTCACGTTGCAACTGTCCCCTTATCATTGATGGGCGACACGCAATGTTCAAGTAGTGATCCTGCAGCACGTTACCGTACTCATTGTACTGGTCAGCTCTGCTCTTAAACANATACAGGTAGTCCCCGATTTACGAGCGAGATCCGTTACAACGAGGCGCTCGTAAACCGGAAATCTCGTAATTTGGAACGGCCGCCATGTCTCTCGTAAATCCGGAATTTCGCTCGTAAATTGGAACGGTTTCGCTAGCGCGACTACAAACACTCTATTTTCATCCAAAAACTGCTTATGAGTGCATAAAAATGATCGGAAACGTGTGTCCATATGCTTAGCTAACTAACTGTGGTGAAAAAACACATGAAAACTCAGTATTTTTTGCGTGTTTTCCAAAAATTCGCCAGCTCGTAAGTCTGGAACCTCGTAGATCAGAGCGCTCGTAATTCGGGGACTACCTGTACTTAAGCACGAATAAAGCTAAAAAAATAGCTCCTCTGTTTTATTGACTCAAAAAAAAACAACAACAACAAACACAATAACTTCAGCAGAACTGCCAGCCAATATAAAGGGAGAGGGTCACCTCCCTCCCTCCCTCACGGCTCACGGGGTGTTAGCCTAATCAATAAAGCCTCAGCAGGGTGCCTCTGTTCCGTCTGTAGCGGACGAGCACAGAGACGTCTGCAAGCAACCCCCACACTCCTCACAGAGACAGGTGAGAGGGGTCACGTGTTCCAGCACCTGCTTCGTTGTGAACCACGGGGCGGACAATACACAAACCAAGCAAACACGTGACATGTCCGCGCCCCAGTGATGCGCACCGACAGAGTCTGATGACTCACCTTCCTTGCTCCCAGTAAGGGCCGGGGGGGTCACGGCAGTAACCCAAAGGCTACCATCAGCTTCACACGTTCACAAAGGCGATTGTGATCAAACTGCTGTGTGTGTAAACAGACCAGGGCTGAATCAGATTCTTCCTCCTTTTAATCGAGGGGAACTGAGCTCTCTGTCACCAACCAATTTAAAGTCTGCCAAGCACAAAGGACCATCTCCACGTTCTCACGTTGCAACTGTCCCCTTATCATTGATGGGCGACACGCAATGTTCAAGTAGTGATCCTGCAGCACGTTACCGTACTCATTGTACTGGTTCAGCTCTGCTCTTAAACAATATCCCCCCACCGGGTGAAACACAGACCCCGGGTAGTTTGTCTGGCTCCAATGCTCTTTTAAGGCCGGAGACTAGTAAACCAGACCCAACCAGGAAACTGGTTGGGATCAGGAGATCTGCTCGCTTACAAAACTTGCAGCTCCTCAGTCCCATGACCTCCAACAAGAAGAGGAAAAACAGACATTGTGTTCCACTTTTGTCTAATAAGGACGACAGATTGCCTCTGCCCTCGAACACTCTCGATCAGAACAGTGTGGCAGCACATCGGCAAAAAGGCCTTCTCCCTAACATGGTTGACCCTCAGGGGATCACAGAATCCAGGGCCCTTGGAGGAGAACTGGTTCTACCAACTGCTCCTCTTCAGGGACACACTGTGTCACCAGAAGGAGCGGTCTCGCCACTTAGGCTGGGAGCTGTTAAAAATTTCAGCTTGGTGGCAGAAAAGAATAAGCTGGTGGCATCAGGCCTGTCGGAAAATGTGGTAAAAACCATTCAAAATGCCCGAGCTGTGTCAACAGTCTCTTTATGTACAGAAATGGCGTATTTTTGAAGCTTGGTGCACAGAAATAAATATTATTTCTTACTCATGCAACTTGGCTCAGCTCCTGACTTTTCTTCAGGACTTACTGGGAAAAGGTCGTTCTTTCTCAACAATTAAGGTGTTCCTATCAGCAATTTCAGCCTGTCACGAAGGCTGGGGAAACAGGACGCCTGGCACGCATCCAATCATAAGATTTATGAAGGGCGTGCTAAGAATGAGACCACCCAGCAGGATCCTAACCCCTGGTTGGGATCTTAGTCTGGTCTTGGGGGCTCTCTGTGATCCTCCATTCGAGCCACTGAGCGAGATTAAGATAGATTTCTTATCTTGTAAAACCGCTCTACTCTTGGCCCTTTGCTCGGCGAAACGCGCGGATGACCTCCATGCCTTGTCTGTACATCTAATGTGTACCAGATTCGCCCCTGACGGGTCAAAGGTCACCCTAAGGCCTAATCCGGCATATATCCCCAAGGTCTTGACTTTAAACCATAGGAGTCTGGACTTTGATCTCTCCTCTTTTTCACTTGCTCCTGTCCTCACTCAGGAACAGGAAAGACTGAAGGCTCTCTGCCCCGTGAGAGCTTTACGCACTTACATGCAGAGAACAGCCGAATGGAGAAAAACAAATCAACTGTTTGTGTGCTTTGCAGCACCTGCTACCGGAAAGGCCCTATCAAAGCAACGCCTCTCACACTGGGTGACTGAGGCCATAAAAAGGGCGTACAGTAGCAAAGGTCAACAGGTGCCCTCTGGAGTGCACGCTCACTCTACTCGGGGCTTGGCCACTTCGTGGTCACTGTTCAAGGGTGTACCAGTTGCAGACATTTGTGCTGCGGCGAACTGGAGCTCAATAAACACTTTTGCAAAGCATTACAGTTTGGATGTTACTGCGTGTGATGTCACTCAGGCTGTTCTTTCTAACACACAGTAGAAAGTAGCCTTGAGATGCCTGCTGGTCAAGGGCAGACGTTCACACTAGCATGCATTTTACTGAGCATTTCAAGGGCGTGAATGAATTACGTTCCCATAGCATATGTTGCACCGAGAGAACATGACTGAAAGGGAACTGAAAGTTATGCACCATAACTCATGTTCCCTGAAGGAAGGGAACGAGGTGCAACATATCTGGCCCTTTCAATGCTGAAAGCTCGGTGAAGTGCATTTTTGAGAAAGTTGGATGGGCGTCAGCGGCTTAAGTACCCAGAGCGAAGGGCCTCTGGCGCTACGCTGACGCCCTTGCCGTAAAGGCGTGAATGTATTCCTTCATGTAATCACGCGGGGGCGCAATTCCCATAGCATATGTTGCACCTCGTTCCCTTCCTTCAGGGAACATGAGTTATGGTGCATCACTTTCAGTTTTTTTTTTAATATGTATAATAAAAAACAGACAAAAATGTTCTCCACGTTTTGGCTTCTGTCTGCCATAGCTTCTTCAGCGCTTTGCATACTTTGGATAGCATTATTTTCTTCTTTTATAATACCTGAACCCTACAGAGTAGTTTATTCGCCTTTTGATTGGCAACAGTTAACGGGTTGTGTTTAAAATCTCATATCAGCAATCTTTACACATACAAACTGTAGCACACAAAAAAGCACATTTAATTTGGAGAAAAATATTATTTTAGTGTTACCGTTACTTATAAATTAAATAAAACTATAACAAAATCTATTTTTCCAAAAAAGCTAAGTCTGGTCCTCTGGACATTCAAAAAACAAAACAAAGCAAAAAAACTGTAGAAACGTTTCGTTTTTCGTCCGAAAGACTTCCTCAGTCTGAGAAGCTGTGTTCAGCTCAGTCTTATAAATAGCACCCTCCCACAGTGGATCAACCAGTTGGCTGATGACAGCCGAAACCAGCTGCTCACATGATCAAGGAGGACCATCAGCCTGACGATGGATCGTTAACACCCTGATGGTTGTTTGCTATTCACAGAGGGCTGAGTGATACTAGCAATAACAGCATTGTAAGTGGGGGACAGTTGAACCCGGAGGCCTCCACCTCTGTTTAATGATGGACGGTTTCTTTTCACAAAGATGGCCTCCTTTACTCCTCTCTCAAACCATTGTTCCTCTCTATCAAGGATGTGAACATCTTCATCCCTGAAAGAGTGACCGCTGGCCTGGAGATGAGTGTAGACTGCAGAGTCCTGACCTGATGATGTTGATCTTCTGTGCTGGGCCATCCTTTTGGCCAGTGGCTGTTTAGTTTCCCCGATGTAAGACTGATCACAGCCCTCCTGACACTGAACAGCATACACAATATTACTCTGTTTGTGCCGGGGGACTGGATCTTTGGGATGAACCAGTCTTTGCCGTAATGTATTTTGGGGTTTAAAAGCCACTGGGACGTTGTGTTTAGAAAATAAACGTCTCAATGTCTCTGAAACTCCCGCAACATACGGAATGACCACTGGTCTGGGTCTGGGTTCCTTCTTTTCACCTGATGGCTGGCTGGAGTCCTGTTTGGGTTTCTTCTCTGCTTTCAGGAAGGCCCAGTTAGGATATCCACATTTCTCTAGAGCCTGTTTTGTGTGTGATTTCTCCTTCTGTCTGGCTCCTGAGTTAGTGGGGACGCTGTCTGTCTCACATTGAGGTGAGTGGCGTGGTGGTCGTTCCTTGGCCATTGCTGATTCCTCGTGACCGTGTTGGCATACGTCATCCGTGCTTTGGAAGCACTGCCTCTGGCGGTCAGGAGGGATGAAATAGAACAAAAGTTGCTACTGTAACTATGGTTCTATGAATCCCGGATGAACCCCAGAGTGCTTAGTCCCTTGGAATCCTTGCTTTCGCGAGAAGTTTTTTCAGGGATTTGAACGTCGGGTGCCACGCGCCTATATAGAGTCACGTGGGTCCCCGGCGGGTCACGGGATGACTTTATCATTTGTACTCGACCTGCGCATGCGCAAGAATGCTAATTCGTGCTTTGGAAGTACTGTCTTTGGCGGTCATCCGGGATTCATAGAACCATAGTTACAGTAGTAACTTTCGTTTTATGCTGTTAATAAAGTAAAAAAAAAAACTTCCTGTTTGGCTTAATGTAATTCTGTTTTTTTCATATGTCATTCCTTTTTTTCATATGTCATTCCTTTTTTTTCTAATGTGATTTGGTCCACTTCCGCTTCGGCCACTTCCGCTTTGTCTTATGCCTCATCCTCACCGCACGCATCTCGCGCAGCCGAAGCAGCCACTTTACATTGAAAGTCTATGGGGCCGCGCATCTTGGAGCAGCGGGGCGTGACGCGGCGCGCCTTCCGCATTTCAAGCAGCGCAGCAGGACCCGGCAGCCCCTTTTCACGCACGCGCGCGCAGCCAGCAGCCACTGTAGAAGCTGGGTTTGTCCTGCTTCTTCTGCTCGCAGATTATCAGCAACCACTCGGGAGAGACTCTGCAAAACAGCATCCGGTAGGAAAACCTGGCATTTTTAAAGTTGCTGCTGTACATCTCCCCAAACATAAAAAAAAAAGTTTTAATCTCAACAAATACTTTTTGAGCTGCAGTTCGGCTCGTAGAAAACACACACAAGTATTGACGAGGCACGTACAGCTGGTTTTATCTGCCCAGTGTACATAAACAACACGGATCTGACCGGGAAGGGAGCCACGACACGCTCCTCCCCCTGCGCGTCTGCAGACGTTTAGTGGGGACAGACATCTGTTGTAAGCAGCAAACACAGAGCATTGGGAGCATTTGGGTGCATGCGGTGAGGATGAGGCATTAATGTAATTCCATTTTTTTAAATGTAATTCTGTTTTTTTCCAATGGGATTCCGGCCACTTCAGCTTTGGCCACTTCTGCTTTGGCTTAATGTAAATCTGTTTCTTCTAATGTGATTCAATTTTTTCAAATGTCATTCCATTATTTTCACGTCGTTTCGTTTTATCTCATGTGATTCGGTCCGCTTTTGCTACTTCCGCTTTGGCTTAATGTAATGTTAAATTTTTTAAAACTTCCTTGCTCTGTGAGAGGTGGCAGCTTTTTTGCTTTCTTCCCCCCCGCATTTTCTCACTTCTCCCTGCTCTGCTCTCTGTCTGTGTGAAGTGTCTTGGGTACCCATCTCCCCAATGTAAATTAAGATTATGGATCTGGTATCATGGACGATCAACTCTATTGACAAGATTTTTTTCAACAAAACGACAAGGTCCCGGGGAAACCAGCGTGTCCAGCTCAGACGCACACTGGGGGATACATCATGGACTCATGGGGAGTGTGGCAGGTGATGTGTTTCACAGTCCTGTCTCAGGAGGACGTTGAAGACGTTTACATAATTGGATTTATGATAGCAGGGACTCTGCTTTTTGGCAGAGGGGGTCAGTTCTATCGGAAATTGAAGAAGGCAGTGGCAGCAGTTTCGGCCATGACAAAGCTTCTGAGCCAGTGTGAAGGTTTGATCCGTGCCGTGACCTCGCAAAATAAGCTGATTTACGAGCTAAACTGTAAGGTGGAGGCAATTTATGTTTTAGAATCGCAGGCCACCTACGGTTTCTGGGACTCATCAGCATGGTGGGTTCAACCTTGGGGGAGATTCATAGCATGGATCAGTAGAATGGATTCCCACAATTAGGCCATTTTGGAATTGGATCACCAGATGGACTCGAGGCTGAAGGGAAAAAAATCTCTCTGCCTGAAGAAAATCAACAATCAAGCTTATCTGAATCTGACTCCCCGCCAGCTTTGGAAATGGGCTGACTATCAAATTTCTCCTGGGTCATGAGTAACCAAGGATAACAAGCTTAATCTATCGCACCGCCCCCCGTTCGCTACCTCTCCATGTACCCTCTGCCTGCCTCTCCACCATAGGGAGCAGAGCCTTCACCTGCTCTGCCCCTCAACTCTGGAACTCTCTACTGCCAGACATACGAAACACCACCTCTTTCTCTATTCAAAACTGATCTGATAAACACATCTCTTTAGACTCTCTTAACTTTGTTTTATGTATTTTTTGTATTTTAATTTATTCCTGTTGATCTTTGCATTGTGCTTGTTGTTTGCTTTTGTAAAGTGTCCTTGGGTGTACTGAAAGGTGCTTTTAAATAAAACGATTTATTGTTATTACAACACCACTATATTGGGGCTCATCGAGGAGGGGAATGAGTCAGGATACAGGACCCTGATAAACAACAGTATAACCTATGGAGAGAAAAACAATATCATCCTCACTACAGACAAGACCAAAGAAATCATATTGGACCCCGCCTTTGTATCCGGGTTAATATCTGCTCTACCTAACATGAACTTTCACCGCCTGATATTGGGTGGTGATATGAACTGTGTAATGGATCCAACCCTCGACCGATCAAGCTCAAGTTTGACATCCCCATCGAAGATGGCTCAGGCCTTAGGAGTATTCATGAAGGAGACGGGCTAGATTGACACTTGGTGCTTTTTGTTTCCAGATAGTAAGGAGATTTTCTTTCTTTTCACATGTCCATCAGTCATATTCAAGGATTGATTATTTTTTATTGATAAATCTCTGCTACCCTTTGTCAAGAAAAGTGAATATTCTGCTATCGTAGAGTCTGATCATTCTCCAGTTATATTGGATTTAGCCTTATCACTTAATCAAGCTCACCGCCCCATCTGGAGATTTGACTCAACTTTGTTAGCAGATGATACATTTTTTGAATTGATGTCTACTGTGATAGATAATTTTTTGCTCGAAAACAAATCAGACTCAGTGTCTCCCTCTATCCTGTGGGAAACATTAAAAGTGGTAATCAGAGGTGAAATAATATCTTACACTGCTACACGCAACAAAATTAGAAAAGCAAGGCAGAACCAACTTATTAGTTCTATGCTAGAACTGGACCGTAGGCACTCTATATCACCCTCCCCCGAGCTATATAAAGAGAGACTATGTCTACAAATGCAATATAACCTTATCTCAATGCAGGATGTTGAACAATCCCTGCTCAGATCCCGAGGCTTCATATACGAACACGGTGAGAGGACGGGCCGCCTTTTGGCCCACCAACTCAAAAGTCGGTCAGTGACACAGCTCATATCACAGATTCAAAAGTCAGCTACAAAGCGAACTGTTGATCCAGTTGAAATAAACCAAGTCTTTGTGAAAATTTGTTCTGATTTATACTCGTCACAATTCCCAGAGGATAATTCAGACTTGAATTTTTTTTAGACAACTTGAATATCCCTACTATAGATCTACAAGCCCAAAACCAGAAAAGTTGGCACGTTGTGGAAATCGCAAATAAAAACAGAATACAATGACTTGCAAATCTTTTTCAACCTATATTCAATTGAACACACTGCAAAGACCACATACTTAACGTTCGAACTGGTAAACTTTGTTATTTTTTGCAATTATTAGCTCATTTGGAATTTGATGCCTGCAACATGTTTCAAAAAAGCTGGCACAAGTGACAAAGAAGACAGAGAAATTTGAGGAATGCTCATCAAACACTTATTTGGAATATCCCACAGGTGAACATGCAAATTGGGAACAGGTGGGTGCCATGATTGGGTATAAAAGCAGCTTCCTTGACATGCTCAGTCATCCACATAGAAGGATGGGGCGAGGGTCACCACTCTGTGAACAAATGCGTGGGCAAATTGTCGAACAGTTCAAGAACAACTTTTCTCAACGAGCTATTGCAAGGAATTTAGGAATTTCACCATCTACGGTCCGTAATATCATCAAAAGGTTCAGAGAATCTGGAGAAATCACTACACGTAAGGGGCAAGGCCGAAAACCAACATTGAATGCCCGTGACCTTCGATCCCTCAGGCGGTACTGCATCAAAAACCGACATCAGTGTGTAAAAGATATCACCACATGGGCTCAGGAATACTTCAGAAAACCACTGTCAGTAACTACAGTTCGTCGCTACATCTGTAAGTGCAAGTTAAAGCTCTACTATGCAAAGCAAAAGCCATTCATCAACAAGATCCAGAAACGCCGCCGGCTTTGCTGGGCCCGAGCTCATCTGAGATGGACTGATGCAAAGTGGAAAAGTGTTCTGTGGTCTGATGAGTCCACATTTCAAATTGTCTTTGGAAACTGTGGACGTCGTGTCTTACGGACCAAAGAGGAAAAGAACCATCAGGACTGTTATAGGCGCAAAGTTCAAAAGCCAGCATCTGTGATGGTATGGGGGTGCATTAGTGCCCAAGGCATGGGTAACTTACACATCTGTGAAGGCACCATTAATGCTGAAAGGTACATACAGGTTTTGGAGCAACATATGCTGCCATCCAAGCGACGTCTTTTTCATGGACGCCCCAGCTTATTTCAGCAAGACAATGCCAAGCCACATTCTGCACGTGTTACAACAGCGTGGCTTCGTAGCAAAAGAGTGCGGGTCCTCCCCTGGCCTGCCTGCAGTCCAGACCTGTCCCCCATTGAAAATGTGTGGCGCATTATGAAACGTAAAATACGACAACGGAGACCCCGGACTGTTGAACAACTTAAGCTGTACATCAAGCAAGAATGGGGAAGAATTCCACCTGAAAAGCTTCAAAAATTGGTCTCCTCAGTTCCCAAACGTTTACTGAGTGTTGTTAAAAGGAAAGGCGATGTAACACAGTGGTAAATATGTCCCTGTGCCAACTTTTTTGCAATGTGTTGCTGCCATTGAATTCTAAGTTAATGGTTATTTGCAAAACAAAATAAAGTTTCTCCGTTCGAACATTAAATATATTGTCTTTGCATTCTATTCAGTTGAATATGGGTTGAAAAAGATTTGCAAGTCATTGTATTCTGTTTTTATTTGCGATTTGCACAACGTGCCAACTTTTCTGGTTTTGGGCTTGTAGATAAGGAGAGGGATATGAATAGGCCCCTCACTCTTACTGAAGTTATCAACTCTATTTCAGCATTGCAGAGTGGCAAGACCCCTGGACCAGACGGCTTTCCAATAGAATTCTATAAAAAATTTCCATCCAAATTAGCACCTCTCTTACTTGAAATGTTTAACCACTCACTGGAGCATGGAAACTTGCCGCAGACCCTTACAGAAGCTAATATTATACTTTTATTAAAACATGGTAAAAATCCGATGGACTACGCTTCCTACAGGCCTATATCACTCCTTAATGGAGACGTTAAAATCTTAGCTAAACTTCTGACCTTGAGACTGGATGCGGTCATGACAGATATAATCTCCTCGGATCAAACTAGGTTCATGAGAGGTTGTCACTCTTTTTCTAATATACGTAGGCTTATTGGTGTTATGCCAGGTACCCACCAAACACGTCAAAACGCTCTTGCCGCACCCTTTTGGGCGCTTGTCACCAGAATCTGTTCACACTGAAGACGCGTCTGATGACGCGCACTGGGAGGAGCGTCTGGTTCCTTTTCCGGTTGTTTCTTGTACATCGGGCAGATGAAATCAGCTGTACGTGAGCCTCGTTACTACTTGAGTGGGTTTTCTACGAGCCGAACTGCAGCTCCGAAAGTCTTTGTTGAGATTAAAACGTTTTTTTTTTTTTTATGTTTGGGGTGATCGTACGCTCGAGCGGACAGCGGCAACTGTAAAAATGCCAAGTTTCTTACCGGAGGCTGGTTTCTTCATGGAGGCTTGTTGGGGTAAGTTTAAAAAGTCCAAAAAAAGTCCAGTCGTTGTTGCGTCAACACATAGCAGAGTCTCTCCAGATTGGTTGCTGCAACGCGTCGAAAGTTCAAATATATGAACTTTGGCTGCTCGACACGTCGGCTGCTTCGGATGCGTCGCTTGCGCTGAAAAGAACTGCCATGTGCTACTGCGCCGCTTGAAACACTCAAAACACACAGCTTCACAATTCGCCATGCCTCGCCGCATCTCTACATAGACTTTGCATGTAAAGTGGCAGCGTCGGCCGCCTGAAACGCGTTTGGTGGGTACCCGGCATCATTCATGCCCCTTCACCAGAGAGACCCCTGAGGTTATGGTTTCTCTCGATGCGGAGAAGGCATTAAACTGGGTCGAGTGGCCTTACTTATTTTCAGTATTAGCTAGGTTTGGGTTTGGGCACAAATTTATATCATGGGTACAGCTGTTATACACATCACCCGAAGCAAGCATAATTACTAATAGAACAAGATCTAGGCCCTTCTCTCTATCTAGAGGCACCCGGCAGGGTTGTCCTCTTAGTCCGCTTCTCTTCGTTCTAGCCATTGAACCACTTTCAATTATGCTTAAAGGGGACCACATATTGGTTTTTTAAATTTTTATGGTATGTCTGTGTGCTATCCAGACCCCGTTCATTCAATTTAATACAAAAAATAATTCTTAGATAATAAATTATACCCTTTTTAATTCTGCCATTTCTAACTTCCGTTCTAAACGAGCTGTTTATGATAATGAGCTCTGAAGTCCACGCCCGTCAAAACTCTGTCTCCGCCCTCTGTAACTGCCAGTATCTCAAATCTGTTGTTGTTTTAAAATTAGCCTTTTTTTATTACTCGTTTTACTTACTGTTAGTGCTAGCTTAAAAGATAACTTACTGAAAGCTGTTTGTGTGCGCCGCCATTAGCTGCTCCTATTATCATGCCCTCCCGAATCCGAGCTCTTCCTCCTCCTTCGGTAACAAACAGCCCGCGTAGCTCCTGCTAGTTGCATGCAGCGCTTTGGTCCACGGTTGCACATCCAATCCAGACAAACGCAAACTTCACAGAGTGTTTCCAGTTAATTTATCCGTATGAGGCAACCTAACCTCTGACCGGACCGGACCCACACTGTCCTCAAAAGCCAGCAGCTAACTGCAGCCCGATCTCTCCGAAAGAAAAAAAAAAAAATGCCATGGCCGGGACGCGAACCCCAGTCCTTTGGGTGCGACACCAGTTGTTTTACTCACTGACCTACCGGCTCAGTTGAACAACAGCAGTCCTTCATCGTATAAGAAATACATACAACCACCTACTTTTAGAACGCTGGAGTTTTGATTAGATTTTGATGAAGTGAAAGGTATTATTAAAATAAATAAGTTGCTAATCTGAAAATATATCGATCAGTGGTGCTTGATGGTACAGACTGTCGCCCCGCGAGAGAGAGTGTGTGTGTGCACAGTTTTCTGCCGGCTGCGCGTTGGAGCGATATTACACTAAAAATTGAACTAAAACGTAAAAATAACAATTATAAAGTATTATTATGTCGATGTATATATCTAGTCTCACCCCGATTTCTCCGAAACAAAAGGCTTTAAAAAAAAGGGGGGAAAAAAAAGATGCCGTTGACGGGACGCGATCTCCGCTCTCCTGCGTGGCGGTCAAGTGTCGTAACCGCTCAACCAAACTGACAGTTGTGCAACAGTAGTCCTTCATCATATAAGAAACAAGTCCAAACCGCTAGAGTGTGTGTGCACAGTTTCAACGAGACAGAGTTCATTCAAACAAGGTAATAAAACATTCTGGTTTTACTCGAGATGTGCTGCATGGCTGGAGCAGGGCAAACCCCTAGCCCCCCATGGGCTAAATAAATGAATAAATGACCGCCAGGTCAGCTCCTAAACCGCTAGGCAACCGTGACATCTTTTATACTCAAGTGGGTGGAGCATCACCAGGGGTTGCTAGGTGAGGGGCTGGACTCAGGTTTGAGGTGATTGGCTACGGTTTGTGACGTCACAAACCGCAGGAAGTGTGAAACGGAGCGTTTTTAATCACAGACAAACAAATCTACTTAGAGTAAATAAACCACTGGGTGCATTTTTTTGGCACAAGGACTGTTTTTTTATGAAGTAAATACCCAAAGTTTAGTAAAAAAACATTAAAAAGTGAATTTTGCATGTGTGGTCCCCTTTAAGACCTCATTGGAATTTAAGGGTATTTATAGAAAACAGCTGGAACATCGGCTGTCCCTATACGCAGATGACTTATTGCTCTACATCTCTGACCCGGTATCATCCATCTCCAACATCGTGAGTTTACTAAACTGTTTTGGTAAATTTTCAGGATATAAGTTGAACTTCTTAAAGAGTGAATGTTTCCTAATCAATAACTCTAAACTCCAAATTAGAGAAACTGATTTGTCCTTCCCTCTCTCTAG
Source organism: Garcialebias charrua (assembly GCA_038048925.1). Lineage (NCBI taxonomy): Eukaryota > Metazoa > Chordata > Actinopteri > Cyprinodontiformes > Rivulidae > Garcialebias > Garcialebias charrua. The sequence goes on along the minus strand of JBBPBX010001518.1, from coordinate 67,864 downwards.
AACAGGTTTCAAATACTTGGGAATCAACGTGACACGTTATTTTCCTGATCTGTTTGAAAAAAAATTCACTCCTTTGCTCAATAATCTTAAACATAATCTCCAGAAGTGGAGCGTCCTAAATTTATCGCTAGCTAGCAAAGTTGCATGCATTAAAATGAACATCTTGCCTAGATTTATGTATTTATTTCAAAGTATTCCGATCTTTCTCCCCAAATCATTTTTTAAACTTATCGATAAACAGCTGTCCTCGTTCATCTGGAACGCAGATGGAGATTCCGCAGAATCAGTAGGCGTTTCCTTCAGAGACAAAAGGAAGACGGGGGTTTGGCTCTACCTAACCTATTGTATTATTACTGGGCAGCAAACCTACAAAAAGTAGTCTGTTTGTTACAGCAACCGGATGTTGGCTGGTGCCAATTAGAACTGAATACATGTAAGCCATCATCATTCCCTGCATTAGTTGCCTCAAAGCTTCCTCTCTCTCCTAAGCAATATTCTACATGCCCAGTTGTAATCTCTACACTAAAAATATGGTCACAATTTAGACAACACTTCAATATGACAAACTTCTTTATCTATAGTCCCATATGTGATAACCATGTTTTCCTGCCATCCAAATTAGATCCTGTCTTTGCCCAATGGCAGAGAGCAGGCATAAGTAACTTTAGTGACCTTTACATAGATGGTATTTTTGCTACCTTTGATGCTATCGCCTCTAAATTTAGTTTACATCGTTCCTCTCTATTCCGTTATCTCCAGATTAGAGACTTTGTCCGCAACATCAGTCCTTGCTTTCCCAATTTACCCCCAAAGGGAGGAATGGACATCATCTTGCAAACTCCTACACAAAGTAGAGGCCTCATTTCCAAAATCTATAATAGCATCTCATCACTCAATGTAGTGAAACTTAACAAGATTAGAGCAGAATGGTCAGAATAACTTGGTATACACATCAATGATGAGACCTGGAATCACGCATTACATAGAGTAAATGGGTCAACATCATGCGCTCGACTCGGACTAATTCAGTTCAAGGTCCTCCACAGGATTCATTACAGCAGAGCCAGCTGGATTTACCCTACAGTCAGTGAAAACTGTGTTCGTTGCCATACAGTCAAGGCAAATCTAACTCGCATGTTCTGGTCCTGTGATAAGCTGCACAACGTCTGGTCTATAATTTTTCTGATCTTATCTGAAGCTTTTGATACAAGTATCCAACCCAGTGCTGAACTGGCAATATTTGGAGTCTTAGGGGAGGATATATCATTAACACACAATTTTAAAAATGTACTGGCTTTTTCTACTCTCCTAGCTCCAAGAAGAATACTATTAGTGTGGAAATCAGCACATCCACCCAAAGCTTCTCTCTGGTAGCAAGATCTGACTTTTTTCCTTAAACTAGAGAAGATCAAATTTAGTGTTAGAGGTTCAATCCAAAAATTCTATAAAACTTGGGCCCCTCTATTATCTTACTTTGAGAGACTGGATGCCCTCCCTCGATCCTGAGGGTCACACGAGAGCTGGTTCTGTTGTGTATGTGCCTGTGCTCCGGCCCTGCGGCCTCATTGGTTCCTGATGGTTTCTGGTCACTGACAATGCTTTTTAACCTGTGCAGTTTTTTAAATGTCCATGTCCTGACTTGGTTTCTATACCTACTGTTGTATGGATGCCTTTCTGTATGTTGTCCATGTTTTTGAATTACTGGTATGTTATTTATTTTATTATGATTATTTGTTAGTTTGTTTATCATTTATTTATTTTATTATTATTACTGTTTGTAGCAGCAGGAATAGATAAGGAGGGGTAGGGGAAACAGGAAGAAAAAGAAAATATGTCATGCCTGTTTTGTTTCTGTTTTCACGAACTGTTGTTAATGGATGTTTAAATAAAACTATTTAAAAAAAATGTAAATCTGTTTCTTCTAATGTGATTAAATTTTTTCAGATGTCATTCCGTTATTTTCATGTCATTCCGTTTTATCTAATGTGATTCGGGCCACTTCCGCTTCTGCTACTTCCGCTTTGGCTTAATGTAATGTTAATTTTTTTTTAACTTCCTTGCTCTGCGAGAGGTGGCAGCTTTTTTGCTTTCTTCCCCCCAGCATTTTCTCCCTTCTCCTTGCTCTGCTCTCTATCTGTGTGAAGTGCCTCGGGTACTCATCTCCCGAACGTAAATTAAGATTATGGATCTGGTATCATGGACGATCAACTCTATTGACAAGATTTTTTTCAACAAAACGACAAGGTCCAGGGAAACCAGCGTGTCCAGCTCAGACGCACACTGGGGGATACATCATGGACTCGTGGGGAGTGTGGCAGGTGATGTGTTTCACAGTCCTGTCTCAAGAGGACGTTGAAGATGTTTACATAATTGGATTTATGATAGCAGGGACTCTGCTTTTTGGCATCGGAGGGGCTCAGTTCTATCGGAAATTGAAGAAGGCGGCGGCAGCAGTTTCGGCCATGACAAAGCTTCTGAGCCAGTGTGAAGGTTTGATCCGTGCCGTGACCTCGCAAAATCAGCTGATTGAAAAAAAACTTTCTTCCATGGACTCAATGAATGTACAGCGCTGTCAAAAAAGAGCAGCTACTTTGTAGAATCACCAAGGACTCACTACAGCCTGCTCACTCTCTTATCAGACACAAAAATGTTTATCTAGCCTGAGACATAGTAGATTGGATCATCACCCATAGCACAATGGTTTTTTTTTTGGTAGTTTTTCCCTGCCACAGTCAGACTGGTGGCGAAACAAAACTACTGATCAGGTGCAGTAATAATCCTACACCACCTAACTTCACATCATGTGACATGGGAAGGCGTACATATTACCTACTTTTTGTACAGTGTCGATTGAAACCCCTTTATTCTTATTTTATTTTAATTATTTATTGTTGTGTTTTTTACTATGACTGACAGAGCTCCGCACAAGAATTCCAATTTTCTTGGATTGTTGGTCTGTGCCCAAATGGCAAATGAACTTTGTACCTTATTGAGCATGCATCAGGGTATTTGTACCTTTTGTTTTTTCATCATCTTTTGTCACCTTCCTCAAGTAATATGTCATCTGTTTCAAATGAACCACCAGTTTCTGGTAATTTCCCCCCCACACAAATCAGATGACACATCACAGTTGACAAAGCTTTAACTGATCAGATTTTCAATTTCAGGGTCATGCAGTTGATATCAGGAATAGCATGAAGACTTGGTACAGATGCGTTAAACTATCATCTCCACTTGTTTCTTGTTGTTCTGTTTGCATTTTGTACCACTGCTCATGACACAAGACACTGTGGGCTGGCTTAACATTTATTGACTGTGTGGTACAATCCCATCACCTATAAAATGCTGCAGATGGTATCAAAGAGCCTGCTGCTGCTGAGGACACGAGAGGAAACAAGGTAGGGCAGAAAATCTTTTTAAATTTCTTTAAACTCAAATCAAAAGGAATGAAAAACAGTTTCCAGACCACCCTATCCATTTACCCTTTTTCTTTACCCACTTCTCCTTTTCGAGTAGTCTTCCAAACTTTTTTTTGGGGGGGTGGAGGGTTGGGGATGGGGCAGCCAACCTGGGACCAGAAAGTTGTGGCTTGACTCCCAGCCATTCCTATGTCCTGGTGTCTCTGAGCAAGACACCAAATCCCCAGTTTCTTCCCAGGCGCCTACATAGCTGCCCACCTCTTCACACTGGTGTATCTCACATGTGATGGGTTAAATGCAGATAACCAATTTCACCATTGTAGGGGAACATACAATGATGCCAATCTAAAACATCCCTTTCCTTATGTTGTTAAAAGGGTTTGCAAATTCTCTCCCACCTGCTGCTCTTGGGTCAAAATGACTGACTAAGCCTCAATCGTGGGTCGAATTGCACCGCTCAGGGTGGCTGTGTTGGAACAACTCTGTTACATTAATTTTGAGATTTTGCTTTTGGAAACTTTAATTCCTTTTGCTGGATGTAAATCACGTTTGTTTGGCAGATTGTTTCCATTGGTATGAGATGCTGTGCAGCTGGAAGGATTTTTACTGAAACTTTTTTAGTTTTGGACATTTGTTATGAAGCATAAAGTTTTTTTAATTAACATTTCAAAAGCTCAAATATCTCAGCTACAACCTCAAATATCAAATGAGTTGAAAAGGAGGTGCCGTAGATGCATTCCTGTCTTCTTGCCGGCTGTGCTTGAGTGCTTGACCACTGAGATCCTGGAAATGGCAGGAAACTTGATTTGTGACAGTAGAAGGACCAGGATTGTCCCCTGGCACCTGGAGCTGTCTGTTTGCAGCAACAAGGAGCTCGGCAGACTGCTGGGAGGAGTGGCCATCATTCTGGGAAGAGTTCTGCCCAGCATTCGGGCAGTCCTGCAGCCCGGAGGAATCGAGAGGTCAGCAGAGTCTGGGTGGATGGATCGGACTGCATATGCAGCCAGTTTCTTTTGATATGCTGTGGGACAGACCTTTACAAGATATCCTTTCTGCCTAAAGCCATAACAGCTCTTAATGAAACGAGGATAACAAGTTGCAAAAACATTTAATTTCCCTTTGGGATTACTAAAGTATTTTGAATTGAAATTAACTGAAGGGCTGCTGGAGGGTTAATATGTGGATAAAAAAAAAGATGTCCTATAACACAGCTGTTTAGCTCAAAAAGGTAGGTTGAAATACTCTTAATTTTACTGTCATTTGCTAGTATGTTACAATAAAAGCAAAATAGTCAGAACATTCATGTGTAAAAACTATTTAGCAAATTGATGAATGACTCGGTAGGCAATTTATACTAATAACACTACAATTTAATAAATACCAAAGGAATTAACATGCCATTAATAGACATTTATTTGATCAATAAAGATAGCTATTGGTTGCCATCAATGCTGAAAGGGTGCCATCAATGCTGAAAGGACAATATAGTTGTTCATTTGTCTGTACCATTGGCAAAACATCTCATACAAACAGTGGCCCTCATGCACGAAAATGTTCTTATTCTTATCCTGAATTTCTCCTACTTTTGTTCGTACGAAGCGTTCGTACGAACATGCCACGTCAGAACCAACAAAGTCTTCTATCCACAGGAAAAGCGTGTAAACGGGCTGCTTAAAGGTGATGAATTCCACCTGTTCTACTCACCTGCGCGTGCTCGCGTGAATGTAATTTACATAATTTCCACCCCTCAAAACACCATATAAGGCCACGCTTCCTGCCTTCTGACAGCAGGAAGTGTCCATTCATTCAAACACATGAAGTAAAATGAGGAACTTCACGCGTTCGGAGATCTGCTCTCAGTCGCGCTGTGGCTACCCCCCCACCCCCCCCTGCAGGTGTCGGATGGTCAAATATCTTTAATGTTAGTGTAAAGTTTGTAAACAACTGTGTAGTTTCACTTATTCAGAAGAGCTGTGGCGCACCGCTGCCCCCCACCCCCCCGCAAGTGTCGGATGGTCAAATATCTCTAATTTTAGTGTACTGTGTTACATTATAGTTTCACTTATTCAGAAGAGCTGTAGCGCACCGCTACCCCCCACCCCCCGCAAGTGTCGGATGTGTTTTTCAACAGAAGCATTTTAAAATGTCTCTAAACTACAGTTAACTTCATATTAATATTGTAGTGCATGCTGTGTGTCCCGTGGGTCGTACAGTATCAGAAATCAAGAATAAATGGTTTGATCTGAAAATGGCTTCAAACAAACGTCTCGCCGCAGCACGGACAGGAGGAGATCAGTCTGCGAGATGGATGGACAATACTGTAAATGCCACGCTGCAAGACGCGTGCCAACATGTTTTGCAGCACAAATGATGCGCGCACCTCCTGGTCAGCGCGCAACCACCACATTCTGCAGGTTATATTTCGAATCAGATATAATAATCTATTGCTCCGATGGTGTTTGGCACAAGATCAGTCTTAATTCGTACTTGTTCTGCGGCGGTGTATGGGGATTTTATGTACCTGGGTGTTAATATGAGGAGCGGCTTTGATGACCAAGGAGCGCACGACTCACTGAAGCCTGCGCGACACACCAGACAAATTAAACTTAAAATTATAATTCTAATTCAAACAGAATAACCTATTGTCAAGAATAATTATGGTGCGTGATTTTTTTAAACTCTAAATATTTTCTAAATAACGACATATGAAGTTATTCGTGGAGAAGATCCGTCTGGATGACAGCAGACTGACGCTCCTAAATTATACGACAGCTCCGGACCACTCGTAAATTCTGTTCGTATCTGAATAAATTCATAGGATACGAAAACATTGTTGGATGACACAAATGATCCTTAATCACTCGTACGCACAGGATAAGCACATATCTGTGCGTACGAACGGTTTGTGCATGAGGCCCAGTGAATACATTTTCTGTGAACTTTCAGAAAGTAATCATTAAAAGGTGGATGCCAAAATTAAATGGCCTTACAAAGCATGTAAATGACCATAACTGGGTCAATTTCCCAAATGTTGAGTTAAACTTTAGTGGGGTTGTGGCATGATGCAGGTGGCCCTCTTCCTGCCTCTGGAGGTATAGATGTCTGTGATGGTGGGCCGACTCCAACAGACTTCTGTACAGCCTTCACTACTCTCAGCAGAGCTTTATTTTTCTGAGGCTATGCAGCCTCCATGCCACATGATGTGGAAGCACAATGCTCTCCACTTCACACCTGTAGAAGGAGGTAAGGACTGCACTTCACAGTCCAGCTCACCTCAACCGCTTGAGGAAGTATAGTCTCTGATGAGCGTTCTTGATCAGGCTGGTAGAGTTGTTGCCCCAGCTGATGTTGTCATTCAGGCGCGCACCCAAATATGTGTAACTGCAGACCACTTCCACTACCGATCCTTCTATGTTGAGGGGTGGGGTGTTGCTCTGTGCTTGAAATTGATGACCATCTCCTTCGTCTTCTTTACTTTGAAGATTGTTCTTCCTGCACCAGCTCTCCAGGTGTTCCAGTTTCTGCCTAGAGCCAGACTCATCATTGTTTATGATGCAATCCCACCACCACGGTATGGTCTGTTAACTTTACACTATGATGGCCTGGCTGGGTATATGTGCAGTCATATGTGAATCAGAATAAGCTTTATTATCATTGTACCGAGATGCCTCGAGAATGTTTGTACAGTCATCCGAAAAATGGGCGGAGTGCACGTAGCTGCTGCTATGACAGTGCAGCCTCTTATCCTTTTCAGAATACTTTTTTAGATAGAAAGATAGACCAAGCTTTTCCTTAGTTTACACATTTCCCAGGAGAAATTTATATGTTGGCCTGTTTTCGAGTCCAACTGGGGAGTCAGATTCAGATAAGCCATAATTGTTGATTTTTTTCTTCATGTCAGCCTTGATTCCTACTGGTACTTTCATGATCCAAAATGGCCAGATTAGGGTGCGTTCTTACAAGCCCCTCCAAGGTTGTTTCCAACATGCTGGCGTGTCCAAAGGCCACAAGTGGCATGTGATACTCACAAATCACTCCCACCTTACCATTTAGCTCGTATATCAGCTGATTTTGAGTCCTCAAAGCACAAACCAAACCTTCACAAGCTGGCAGCCTGACGAGGGCCAAATTAGTTGCATCTGTCTTCTTGTATGTTGATAGAAGCAGGAAACGGTTACCATAAATCTGATAGTATAAGTCTTCAGTGTCCTCCTGAGATTCTCAGCGGGACATGAGGGCTCTCCAGGACTCTGTCACTTTGTTGAAAAGATTTTGTCGGTTGCGTTGAAAGTCCAACTGATCAGATCCAAAACAGTATTTATGTGTATGATGTGTAAAATAGGAGCTCCGACACAAATACAGAGAGCAAAACAGCAGGAGGAGAACAGGAGAAAGAAGAGAAAGCGACCGCCTCGAATGTGAGCGAGTGAGGAAAAAAAAAGTTGTGAGCAGAGTGAACGGAGGGGGCTCAACACATAACCCTGAGGGGAGCCAGCGCTGATGGTTATTATGTAGGAGGAGAAGTTGTGGATCCTCACCGACTGCAGTCTATTTGTTAAGTCCAGGACCCAGTTGAATAGGGAAGGACTTAGTCCTAGTGTGAGCAGTTTGTCCACCAGGATTTGGGGCATCACAGTGTTGAAGACAGATGTGAAGTCCACAAAGAGCATACAGATGTAGGAGTCCTTCTGCACCAGGTGGGGGAGAACACTGTGGACCACAGAGGAGATGACATCCTTCTTGCGTTATGCATACTGTGGGTCCTCGATGATGTCGATGGTAGCTTTGATGTGGGTCATAACAACTTTTGGGGTGAGTGCTACTAGCCAGTAGTCATTCATACAAGTTGCTGCAGAGCTCTTAGGAGCTAAGATGATGGTGGCAGTCTTCAGGCAGGTGGGAACAGTTGACAGGTTGAGGGAGGAGTTAAAAATATTGACCAGCACCTCGCAGAACTGACTGGTACAGTCTTTCAGCACCCTCCCCGGGTTGTTGTCTGGGCCAGTTGCTTTATGAGGATTATCCTCCTGAAGGTCCTTCATAGTTTGCTGATGTCACACTGAGCAATTCCTCTTCTGGGGGTGATGCTCTTTACCTCTGACAGATAAAGTATCAGTGAGGAAAAATCCCTTGTTTTTTCACACACAAAAAATTGCATGTTTTTTTTATCCACTGGCAGAAAAAAACTACACCGAAAATATATTGCTTTTCTGTGAAAGTGATTTTTTATATATATATCTATTTAAAAAAAAACAAAAAAACATTTTGCATGTTTTTTTTTTGTTTTTTTTTCAATGAGTGATGTTTATAAATGAATTTGAGACACCTGCTTTGTTCAGGGTCAAATTGACCCATTGATTTAAAACCAAGACAAAAGTCATGAGGAGTTGTGTTGAAAATCAACTTTATTCAACCACAGTTTTTAAACCAGAAATGTACAAAATAACAACAAAATAAGGGATTAACAACATGATTACAGTGCATGTGTGTCTGTGTCTGTGCAGTTCACAAGTGATATGTTGTGATAGAAAACACTATGCAATATTTACCTAATCCTTTCAGTCAATTAGCATTTAAGCTAAACAAGAACAATTAGAATATAAAAGTTGAAGTTCATGCATTAATCCTAATGTATTATGAGTTTCAGTACAAGTTTTGTGTGGCCAACAGGCATAATCTGGTCCTATTTTTAGCCTGTTGCCAACAGGCAAAAATTTCTACCACACGTAGAAGAAAATACAGCAAGTATCAAAAATAGATCCCTACTAGCCCATTACAGTGATGCTATGTTGAAAATGTTGTGTCACAGGTGCTAAGGTCTCAAACGGTTTGTTACAGTCAAATGCACATTAATTTTAATTAATTTTAATTTTAATTAAATTAAAATTAATTTAATTAATTTTAATGCACATTAAAACTAGTTTCACACAGAGAAATGTCACTGTTGTGTAATTTATGATATATTAACATTCCAGTTATCCTGACCCTGTCATGGGACTCACAAACACTACATAAAGTGTTTGGGATTCAGTTTGTTTGTAGATTTTTCTTTTGTATCAAAATATAATAAAAATACCAATCTGTGAATCTTGCATCAATAATTTCAAAGAGTAAGCCAAGCAAAAGTTGGAGGCACACAAACATAAGGTCATAAAAAAGTATACAGACAGTGAAATCATTCAAACTAAATTGATCCAGATTGACAGGAAATGACTCAATGGAACAAAAATGGTTGCAGAAGATTAAAATGACAAATATGAAGTTATTTCGTATTTGTCCAGGAGTGAAACTGTGTTTTTTTTTGTTTCAAATCTAATTAAGTATAAACATACCTAAACAATCTTTTGACTCTAATACAAACTCAAATTAAATGACAAACTTGTGTATGAAGGTAAAACGGTCAATTTTATAAATAACAGATTGTATTTCTAGTTTCAGATACACAGGGATTTCATTTAAAAAAATTATATATATATATACATGTATATTGTATTAATTTTAAAATTTTGCATTAACATCTGAAAACAATCAACATTAAAAAAATAACCAATTGTTATTTTTTTTCTCCATTTCACGGGGCAGCTGTGGATGAGTGGTTAGAGCAGTCATCCTCCAATGTAAGAGTTGGAGGTTCAATTCCACCAGCAATCACTTGCTGAAGTTAATCATCCATCCATCCATAACAATTCAAGCAAATCTCCGTGTTAAAGAGACAATTAATGAATATATTAGTGTTAATTTTTCTGTTCAAATAACTGTATAATACTGTATTGTGCTGGAACAAATTTTGCTTTTTCTTATTTTTGCGAAAAGCAGCATGCTTCAAAAATCAGTTTAACATTGTTTTTTTGTTTTGTTTGTTTGTTTGTTTTGTTTTTCTGTCAGAGAAATTGGGAAATTATTCAGTACCTAAACCATAAAAATGATCTCCAGAACAATAACAGTAGCCCTTGCATTGCTGCTGCTGGCATCTGTTGCCACCTTTGCGGGCGTCTACTTTAGTGTGAAGAAGAAAGAGATGGGGTACCTGAAGGCTGCTGTGGCGACAGATGCTGGACCATGCTCAGTGGTCGGCAGGTGAGTTTCTTTACAAAGCCACGGCATCAGAACCAGTTTACTCTCTGAACCTCATACTATGTGTTTTAACCATTTTTACCACAGAGACATACTCTTAAAAGGGGGTTCTGCAGTTGATGCCTCTATAGCTGCATTACTATGTGTTGGAGTAATTAATATTCACAATATGGGGTTAGGTGGTGGCGTTTTCTTCACCATCTTTGATGCAAAAACTGGTAAAGTTTTTACTCCAATTTGCATCACTGCCACAAAATTATCTGGTCTTTGCTGAACACAACAAACTCACGCCTTTGTTTCTTTCTGTGTAACATCTAAACAGGAAAATCTGAGATCATTAATGCCAGAGAGACGGCACCACGCAATGCAACCAGGGACATGTTTGGGAACAGTACGGATTTATCCCAGAAGGGTAATGTTTAACCACTCCTATCACACGTGAACATATGGAAGCTTATTGGTATCACAGTTGTGATACAGAAATAAAAGATTATGTTTTCTGAGAGATTTATCATAGTGAAAAATGGAACAAACATGGATTAGAACCTTCTGAGACATTATAACATAGGGCAAACAGACTTTCTGTTAAGATTTGTTCACTTGTTTTTTGGCTTGTAGGAGGGTTGTCCATTGCTGTACCGGGAGCGCTTCGAGGGTTTGAGATGGCCCACAAACGTTATGGAAAACTGCAGTGGAAAGAGTTGTTTCAGCCAAGCATTGAACTCGCGGCAAAAGGATTTCCGATGAGCAGGCCACTCGCCCAAGCTCTGGAGTTTTACAACAACACTGTCCTGAAAGACACAGCTCTATGGTGAGACCTAACCTCCTACATGCACACTCGGATTGCCGTTGCATGGATTTACTCGTCATCTCACTCAATCTTCTCCTCTCTTTTTTCAGTGAGGTGTTTTGTGGAAAAAATGGTGATGTCCTGAAAGAAAATGAAACCATTAAATTGACCAAACTGGCAGAAACGTACAGGAAAATTGCCGAGATGGGACCTGAAGAGTTTTATGAGGGACAAACGGCTCAGAATCTTGTTAGAGATATTCAGGAAGCAGGTAGTTCTGTTTGGATTATCTAAGAAAATACCATTGTTCTCATAGTCTTCAAAATGGCTTTTTCTGAATCTCTTAATTATTATCACTCATCTCCATGACAGTGTATGTTAGCAAAATATTTTATGAACAAAAAAAATATTTTATTGATGCTTGCAGAACACTATCGCTGAAGGACCATATAACAATTTAATGTTTATAGTCAACCAGGATCAGGATCAGTCAGGATGGCGTTCATAAATAAATAAATTTGTCAAACATTAAAACTATACTGTTGTAACGATTAGTTTGATCAACTTTGAGCTGAATTTGGTGTGGTAGTAGCTGAGCACCATTCACAGAACATACTCGGAGCTCTAACCGATTACATGAGATTTTTGTTAAGACTTTGGCTTTAACTGTAGGAGTCAACCCTGTTTGTCAGCAAAAAATCTCATGGACCAGCAGTTGAATTTGACGAAACTCTTAAAGAAATCACTAGATGTATATCTATAACTGCAAACCCCAAAATGGCTAAATTTTTGTTAATTTTGGAGCTAAGATTTTGTGATAGTAACAGAAACTGAGCATTAATACTATGATAACCCCAAGATTTGTTTAAAACATTGGCATTATGCAACCTTTCAAAGAATGCTGACATTGGTATACAAATTTTGTTCACATTTCACAACATATACACTATCTGAATTTCTTGATGATGGTAAATAATGAAAACAGTCCCGACAGTTTGTTTTCCCCTGCAACTTTTAAAATGCTTTACAGTATTGTCTGCATTGCATTATCCTGGTGCATCCTGGTGCATCCTGGTGTCTCCTTCCACTGAGGAGCTAACATCTCAGTTTAACTCTGTCTGTTTAAATGTTCTGGACTGTGTTGCTCCCCTGAAAACCAGAAAAATGAAACTTAGATCAGAGCCGTGGCGGAATGATGTCACTCCAGCCATTGGACAGCAGTGTCGCAGATTTGAACGCAAGTGGAGGAAGGACAGACTGCAGGTTTCGTTTCAGACATTAAGGGAGAGCTGTCGTCACTATCAGAAAGCTGTTAAAGCTGCTAAATCCAAATTCTTTTCTGAAATAATAAGCTCCAACTCCCACAACCCCAAAGTTCTTTTCTCCACCCTGAACACAGTTCTACACCTCAGTGAGCCTTCACCACTGGAAGCCTAAACCGAACTGTGTGAAAAATTCCTCCATTTCTTTTTAGAAAAAGTTATGAACACTCGGGCACTCATTTCTCCACCAGCTCATGTTCCATCCATCCCATCTCAGTGCATAGCTGTGTTTGACCAATTTGAGCCCATCACTCTGTCCACACTGGAGCAGGTCATATGTAACATGAAGCCATCTGGTTCCCCCTTTGATGTGGTCCCCCCTCGACTACTAAAGGAGGTTTTTCCCTACACTGGGTCCTTCTATTCTCACTATTGTGAACAGCAGTTTATCCTCAGGTGTGGTCCCCAAAACTTTTAAACATGCTGCTTGTTACGACTGGAAACAGCCAAAACATATTCAATGGACACTGGACACAGAAGAAGTTTAACAAAAATTGTATTTAACTAAAACTAAGAGCATCCAAGCCAGCGAGGTCCTCTCTCTTCTCCCACCTGGCCCGGAACGTCTTCTCCTGGTTCAGCGTCAACAGAAAATAAAAATTAAAGAAGAAAAGTTCAAACAAATGGAGGACTGGTGAGTTTGGCCAAAAAGACCAAAACGCCACCCAGGTAGACCCAACCCTGTACAGGGCCGACGTGTCTTCCCAAGCAACAATCTACCTTACCAAAAAGTCCTTAAACAAACAAAATATGAAAACTGGACTACCAACACTCATACAGTCAAAAGTACAACAAAAATGAAAAAAGAGAAAAAAGCAACAGTCCCCTCACTGTTGACCCCAGCTGTCCTCCTCCTGGACAACTGTACAATCACTGCCCTCAGTGTCATCAATAATAGACTCAATAAAGCCCTACAGGCACAAACATAGGCACATACCTCCTAAGTCAAAGCCTAAGTTTCAGTCAGCACTTAAGGTGTCTTAACCTACACAGAACTCTACTTTAAAGCAGTCAGTCACTTCCAGAGCTCAAACAGCTCAACTACTACTCCCTCTGGAGCAAACTCACCAACAAGCAGAGAGGATGGAGATCTCCCTGTGTCTGTACACCACACAGCTTTACAGTTGTCATTCAACACAGTTTGTTACCTTTTAGTGCATCCTCAGCATGTTTATACAAACCTCGGCTTATTTCTGGTGCTCTTTCCTACACCAGCCTTTTACTTGGTCCACAAGCCAAATCTTAAGCCAAATCTTGTGTCAAGTTTCCACACTTGCTCCCAGCAAGTCTCCACACTGCTCAGAGCACTGCCTGTGAAATATAAAGGCAGGACCTGCAGGTGAACACCTGAGCTGCCTAATTAAGCTTGATTAGAAGACTGAAAAAAACAGGAGGGTACAGTCAGCTTAGACTGTTGTTTTAAACATATTTAAAAACCCTGGGGTACATAACACCCCCATGGCCAGATTTTTGAATGGGGGAAATGTGCAAGGGTCGTATAAGGACACAACACATCTCCCATACAAAAAAACACCTCAGGAACTCGGAGGCGAGAGAGCGCATCAGCTACAACATTATCTTTACCCTTTATGTGTTGGATAGAGATGTTTAACGGTTGTAGTCTTAAGGACCAACTCATTAGTCTTCTGTTCTTATTGCGCATCCTGTTTAAAAACGTTAGAAGGTTGTGATCAGTAAAAATGACAACTGGGTCACAGGAACCTCCAACATACAACTCGAAGTGTTCTATGGCTTAAATCAGGGCTAAGACTTCCTTTTCAATAGTTGAATAATGTTTTTGGTAACTATTCAATTTCTTTGAAAAGTAGGAGACTGGGTGATCTACCCCATCAGTATCCTCCTGAAGAAGGACAGCTCATACACCAGTGTCGCACGCATCCATAGCCACTTTGAATGGAACATCAAAGCGAGGTGCAGATAACACTGGAGCAGTTGTTAACAGCATCTTTCTTCAAACGCTGTTTGACACTGATCAGTCCATTTAAAACTCACTTTAGGACTTAGAAGGTCCATCAAGGGAGCTGTTACAGAGGAAAAGTTTTTGCAAAACCTTCTGTAGTATCCAATCATAGCCAAATATCATCTCAGTTTTGTTCGAGTAGAGGGAATAGTAATGGATAGAATGGATTCTACCTTCACCTCTACTGGATGTACATGACCTCCTCCAACTTTTTTTCCTAAATAAGTTACAGTGGAATGACCAAATTGACACTTGGACAGATTAATAGTTAGATTTGCTTCTTTTAGACGAGCAAACACAATCTGTAAGTGTTTCAGGTGATCCTCCCAAGTGTTCGAAAAGACCACTACATCATCCAAGTAGGCTTCACAAAAATCAAGTTCAGATAATACGACATTCCCGAGCCTCTGAAAAGTGGCAGGAGCGTTGCGCATACCAAATGCCATTACAGTATGCTGTAAAAATGCATCCGGGGTGACAAAGGCAGAGATCTCCTGACCACGTTCAGTTAGAGGTACTTGCCAGTATCCTAATAGGTCAAGTGTAGTCACAAACTGTGCAGCTCCAACATGGTCTACACAGTCCTCTATTCTGGGTGATGGGTAACAGTCTGGTTTTGTTACCGTGTTGACCTTTATGTAATCAGTACAAAATCTGTCACTTTTACACTGTTTAATGACTAACAGACATGGCGAGCAGGCACTATGGCTAGGTACTGCCAAGCCATTATCCAACATGTACTGCACTTGTTCTCTTAATTGTTGTCCTCTATTAGGATTTACTCTATAAGGGTGCTGTTTTATTGGCTGGACTTCACCCTCGTCGATGTTGTGTTGTATTACTTGTGTTCGAGAGGGTATGTCTGAAAACAGTTATTCGAGATGATTAACTGTTTCAGGTCTTCTTTTTTTGATCATCAAGATGAGTAAACAACACACCTAAGTTTGTTAGATAGTGAGAGTTAGGGAGCTTCCCTTCCATTTTCACATGAGGGAAACTGTCTTCCTCATTTTCAACACTTTCAGCACTTTCAGCACCGGAGAGTTCCAGCTTGTTTTCAACAAACTCAGATATGTTAATAGCAGACACCGAATTCACATTGTTGTTATCAACTGATTCAATACATGGTTTGATCATGTTGACATGACACAATCTTGAACCACGTTTTCTATCCAGGGTAGTGATTATATAATCACAATCAGATATTTTATCTTTTATAACGTATGGCCCACAGTAACGAGCTTGCAAGCTTGTGCTTAGGACAGGAAACAATGTCAACACTTTGTCTCCAGGTTGAAATTTTCTTTCCACAGCTTTTTTGTCAAAAAGAAACTTCATTTTAGCTTGTGCGACTCACATGTTTTTCTGAGCAATTTCACATGCTCGTTTTAGCTTAAAACAAAAATCACTGACATAGTCCAACAGGTTTTTATCAGTGTTATCACACAGCCATTTCTCTTTTAAAAGCTTTAAAGGACCGCAAACATGGTGAGCGAATACCAGTTCAACAGGACTAAAACCTAAAGACTCCTGAACCACTTCACGTATTGCGAACATTTGTAAATGTATTCCTTCATCCCAGTCTTTCTCAAACTCTAAACAGTACGTGCGTAACATTGTTTTCATGGTTTGATGAAAACATTCAAGAGCACCTTGGCTCTCAGGAGGATAAGCAATAGAACAGGAATGCTTAATGTTCAACTGTTCTAAAACTTGTGCAAATATCTTTGACATAAAATTACTGCCTCGATCAATTTGCACTACACGTGGTAGTCCAAATAGTGAGAATAATTTGGTGAGTACTTTGACCACCACTGGAGTAGTTATCTTACACACAGCAAAAACTGCAGGGAATCTAGTAGAAGTACACATCACAGTGGTTAAAAACTTGTTCCCAGCTTCTGTTCTAGGTAGAGGACCAACACAATCAACTATGACACGTTCAAATGGTTCTGCTACAGCAAGTATTGGATACAGAGGTGCAGGGGGGTATTACTTGATTTGGTTTCCCTGCTATTTGGCAAACATGACAACAGTGACGATGCTGAATGACATCTTTCTTCAATCCAGACCAATAAGAAATGATGCAGTATACGATCATAAGTTTTTCTGATCCCTAAATGACCAGCTAGTGGATTGTCGTGTGCCAAACGTAATACTTCAGTATGGTAAGGTGTGGGAAGTACAATTTCTATTACCTGACGCCATTCCTAATCAGGACGAACAGTTAAAAGCGTCCATTTACGCATTAACATGCCCTGCTTTAAAAAGTATCCCGTATTTAGTAGTTTAGGATCATCAGGTAGGTCGTCAGAAAACAAGGTTTTTAATGTTTCATATTTCTTCTGCAAATAAATCAGCTGTTGTCTAGACAGCGACAATTTTCTTTATCCAGCTCTTCTACAAATGTTTCCGTTGTTACAGGAACTTGTTTTTCTTACATCGGATTTTGACACTATCGACCACAAGCATCCTAAGCTTTTCCAGTTAATTTGCACTGTAACAGTAACAGCCAGGCATGTTCAGGCCACTTAAGAGTGTGTAATTTTCTCAAACAAAACAAAATATCTGTCTACGTCACTCTCATTGAATGAAGGTACACATGATAGATTGCTACTCACATCAAAGTTAGGTGCAGGTGGTTGAGAAGGATTAGATCCTCTTTCTAGCTCCTTCAGGCGGATTTGAGCATCCAACTCCATTTTTCGTTGCTCAAATAAAAGTTATTTCTCCCTTAAACCTGTCTGTTGTGCCAGCTCAGCAACTCTCACTGTGGCTTCAGCAGCTTCTTTCTTAGCTTCTCTCTCAAGCTCTGCTTTTCTTGCCTCAGCCTCCATCCGACGCAGTTCTAACCCTAATTCAAGTTCTTTAAACAAATCTCTTTATCCATAGCACAAGAGGATGGAGTCCTCACAGGACTTTCTGCAATCATTTCAGCAGTAAAAACTCCAAGGCGAGCTCACCCTGCGATCAGTCCACTTTCTATTGCCTCCCTCCTAGTACGTTTATCTACAGCAGGGGTCACCAACCTTTTTGAAATTGAGAGCAACTTCGTGGGTACGGAGTCATGCAAAAGGCACCAGTTTGATAAACTCTTCGGAAATAACAAAGCATAAATTGAAAAAAAATGTATAGTAAACATATTTTTAAGATAGACATTATAAAATACATATCAATACCAAAAAAAAGAATAACTGAATAAAATTAAAATTTAAATGCACCCTAGCAGTGAGTTGTGCTATTTTGAGAACAGGTCCGAGGGCACCTCAAATGGTCCTTGGGGGCACCCGGGTAAACGCGGGGACCATGTTGGTGACATCTGATCTACAGTGATCTCAAAGTGGTCTGCTACAATCACTGCTCTTTTGTGCAGTTAGCCAGAGCCTCAACTGTAGGTTCTTACACTATCTAAGTTGAACTCCATGTTCACAAGACAGTTGTCTGTTCAATTCTCTGAATACAACATGATTAAAATATCCAGATTGCAATTGAACACAGCAAACAGACGCGCAGCTGTGAGCGCTCAACAAATCAGCAGTGTTCTAGCAACGATCTACCTTATGGTAAATGGTAAATGGAGCTTATTTATATAGCGCTTTCCAGTCCTCTGTGAGGATCCCCAAAGCGCTTTACAATACCAGCCATCCACCCATTCATTCACACATTCATACACCGGTAGTGGTAGCCTGCCTTGCAAGGTGCCATCCAGACCTACCGGGAGCAACTCGGGGTTAAGTGTCTTGCCCAGGGACACAACGACACATGGTGGGCGGATGCGGGATTCGAACCTCCAACCTTCTGATCGGGGGTCGACTGCCATTACCACTGTGCCATGGCCGTCCCTAAACAAACAAAATATGAAAACTGGACTACCAACACTCACGTAGTCAAAAGTACAACAAAAATGAAAAAGAGAAAAAAGCAAAAGTCCCCTCACTGTTGACCCCAGCTGTCCTCCTCCTGGACAACTGTACAATCACTGCCCTCAGTGTCACCAATAATAGACTCAATTAAACCCCACAGGCACAAACACAGGCACATACCTCCTAAGTCAAAGCTTAAGTTTCAGTCAGCACTTAAGGTGTCTTAACCTACACAGAACTCTACTTTAAAGTATTCAGGGTCACTTCCAGAGCTCAAACAGCTCAACCACTACTCCCCCTGGAGCAAACTCACCAGCAAGCAGAGAGGGTGGAGATCTCCCTGTGTCAGTACACCACACAGCTTTACAGCTGTCATTCAACACTCGGTTTGTTACCTTTTAGTGCATCCTCAGCATGTTCATACGAACCTCGGCTGATTTCTGGTGCTCTTTCCTACACCAGCCTTTTGCTTGGCCCACAAGCCAAATCTTGTGTCAAGCTTCCACACTTGCTCCCAGCAAGTCTCCACACTGCTCAGAGCATTGCCTGTGAAATATAAAGGCAGGACCTGCAGGTGAACACCTGAGCTGCCTAATTAAGCTTGATTAGAAGACTGAAAATAAGTACAGTCAGCTTAGACTGTTGTTTTAAACATATTTAAAAACCTTGGGGTACATAACACTGCTGTCCAGCCACTACTGAAAAAACCTAACCTTGACCCCTCAGTGGTGTCCAACTTCCGGCCTGTCTCCAGACTCCCATTCATTTCCAAACTACTGGAAAAAATTGATGAGTCTCAGTTGAAATGTTTCCTGGACGACCACACAATCCTAGAGTTGTTACAACCCGGCTTCAAATCTCTATATAGTACCGAAACTGCTCTTACTGAAGGTCTTTAAGGACATTTTCACAGCCACAGATGCAGGTGATTCTGTGTTGCTTGTCTTATTGGACCTTACATCAGCTTTTGACACTATCGACCACAACATCCTCATTTCTTGGCTGGAGCAGTGGGTGGGCATTACAGGGTCTGCCCTCAAATGGTTCGAGCCCTACCTCTCAGACAGAACCTTTTGTGTCAATATCAAAGATTTCAGTTCAGCATCTACAGCGCTTCAGTAGGGGGTACCGCAGGGGACCATCCTCGGTCCCCTTCTCTTCTCATTATACCTGCTGCCACTAGGTGCTATTTTCCGCAAACATAAAATAGCCTTTCATTTCTACGCCGATAATTGTCAAATTTACTTTCCCCTGAGGCACAGAGGCTCACGCTCTATTCAACCCCCTCTTGACTGCCTAGCTGACATCCATGATTGGATGGCCTCAAACTTCTTAAGTTTCATTGAGAAGAAGTCTGAAGTCATGTTCCATCCCAACAGCTCACTCTCGAATCACGACATTGACCTTATTTCCCTAGCCCCACTAGAAAAACAAAGGGTCACTAATCTGGGGGTGACAATGGACCCTTCCCTGAAACTTAACAGTCATGTAAACATGATTGTTAAATCCTGCTTTTTTCAGCTGAGGCGACTGTCTAAGCTGAAGCCCATACTATCCAAAAAGAACCTGGAGACAGTAATCCATGCTTTCATAACATTGAGGCTCGATTACTGCAATTCACTTCTGTTCGGAAACAGTCAGTCCTCCATTGCAGGGATACAGCTGGTCCAGAATGCTGCAGCCCACTTCTTAACTGGTACAGGCCATAGAGAGCGCATCACACCAGTGTTGGCCTCCCTGCACTGGCTACCCATTCACCTTCGGATCCAGTTTAAAATACTCATGTATGTTTTTAAATCTCTGAACAGTTCCGCTCCACCTTATCTCACTGACCTTCAGCAGCCATATGTCCCACGGCACTCTCTGAGGTCAGCAGACCAGATCCTTCTCTCAGTCCCAGATACTCGCCGTAAACTCAGAGGTGACAGTGCCTTCTCAGTTGGAACTGGGGAGTACAAAGAAAGAGCTGGATGCTAGTATTAAGTGGACCAAAAGCCACATATGCACAGAAAACCCAGGGGTATTTCTCCTCAATGGACCCACGGAGCATGTGGAAGTGCTTTAAGTGCATAACAGACTACAAAAGGAGGGGTGCACAATGCCCTAGGGATCCATCACTGCCTGATGATCTTAGTAGGTTCTGTGCCTGCATTGATGACTCAAATAGACCACCCAGCACCAGACCTCATCACAAGAAGAGTTCCTCAGTGTGACATCAGCAGAAGTAAGGAAGACCTTCAGGAGGATTAATTCTCACAAAACACCTGGCCCAGACAACATCCCGGGAGGGTGCTGAAGGACTGTGCTGATCAACACTGTAAGGTGCTGGCCGATGTCTTTAACTCCTCCCTCACCCTGGCAACAGTTCCCACCTGCCTGAAGACCGCCACCATTATCTCAGTTCCTAAAAGCTCTGCAGTGACTGGTCTGAATGGCTACCGTCCAGTAGCCCTCACTCTGACAGTTGCTAAATGCTTTGAAAGACTGGTCATGACCCACATCAAAGCTACAATCAACATCAGCGAGGACCGACATCAGTAAGCATACCATGATAATCAACTCATTCTCACTCCCTACTCGTCATATACTGTATTGATGCTTTGGGTCAGGGTCCCTCCGCGTCACATACTTGATGCGTCGGGTCGCCCCTTCTCGTCATTAATTTCGTGTAGGGTGCTCTCATTGGTTTGTTTTGGGTTCGGGGGTCAAATAAAAGGTGAATGGTTAAGGTTAGGGTTTGTTATCAGGTTAGGCTTAAGGTTTAAATTTTGACAAAAATCCATCCTGTTGCTAAAAAATAAGTAGATATGAAAGTGCTTCACTAACCAAACCGGAAGAGAAGATCACAGCATAACATTCAATGACAGCCAACTCATTCTCACTCCCTACTCGTCATATATTGATTCTTTGAGTCAGGATGGACAAAGTACTCACACTAGAACTTAAGGCTCCAGTATACTCGCACGGACCTTTTCCTGCGCAGACTCGACGCTCACTGTCTGCAGAGAGTTGAGACTTCATACTCAAGGGCCCACCCTGAGCAGCTGCAAACCAGATATGCAGGCAATATGCGTTTACCTTCGGGACAAATTGAGGTTGCCGACTGGTCATTTGCTGATACGCCTACTGGATTGACAGGTAAAAAAAAATATATATACTGTATATGAGAGCTGGCAGCCCCCCTGGCCCGCAGCGGTGTTCTGTGTTTATATCTTGTTTAAAAAAGTTATTAAAAACAAGAACAGGGAGTGCTGGCCCTGCAGCCCACACATCAGACCAGCCCACCAAGAAATCTCCAGTTCCTCCTGCAGCCACAATGGGCCTGATTTTAATGTGCTTGTGAAAAATTCCTTCATTTCTCATCATTTCAGTCATGGCATCAACGGAGGAAAAGGAAGAGATATTTTGCCTCTTGGCAAAAAA
>JBBPBX010001518.1:28029-45905 GCA_038048925.1 Garcialebias charrua | reverse complement strand
AAAAGGCCATAGGACCACGGATGAAGAAGGGGCATTTAATACATTGGTGTCACATACAAAACAGTCTGTTGCCGGGCAGTTTATTGTGCGACACAGAGTACGTATACGTGGTCGTAAAAATTGAGCTTTGCACGGACATGCCCTGCGGGTGTCCCCTTCGACTCTAATCCGGTACGCGCAGACATCTGTGGACTGACGTACATCCGAGTATACTGGAGGCTTAAGCCCCTCCCTATGCAACTGTCCTGGACTTCTTAACCAACAGAAGAAGGCCACCTGCAGCATGAAGGACCCCACTCACCCAGTACACACACCTTTAGCCCTTTTTGTGGAACATTAAGTGTAGAAGCATTAGACTGATGAACTGCTTCTATCCTGAAGCCATTAGATTCATAAATCCCTATCCAGTATAATCACTGTAAGGAGAAAAAAATGGAAAAAAAATCACTGTAATGCCACTTTAAAAGGTGATATGCGACTTATCTGCGCTACTGATTATCCATGCTGCTGATCTCATGCTGCTGATTATCTCTTGCTGCTGTAGTCATTCCACAGACTCATGTTAGGTTTGATCAAAAGCTTGGCTGATGGCTGAATTATCTGTCCCAGAGGACAGTACAGCGTCAACGGCGTGGAACCGCTGACAGTCACTTGGACTTCATTGTTACTGATTTTGAGGACCCCTCCTCAAGCAAAAGGGGGGCAAACTCACACTTCCTACCACAGGTAGAGGAAGGTGTGGAGATCCAAGGGTCCCACGCCGTTGACGCTGTACTGTCCTCTGGGACAGATAATTCAGCCATCAGCCAAGCTTTTGATGAAACCTTGGTTCAAGAGCATTTGAATCTAGAACTACTCAGAGATGACATCGTTCTTACAGACTCAAAGAGCACCTCTTCAGTCATGAAGTGGGAAGACACACATCACAACGACAGAGACACGCCTGCGACGGCGCCGGCAGTTGTGACACACCTGAATTACGCAGAGAGAGGTAAACGTACAGAGAAACGTTGGCCGAAACCTAAGAAGTTCTTGCGTACTGTCTACTCTAAGCTGCGTAAACAGCCTAAACTAAACAAAGGCATCCTAACTCGTGCCCATGGACGGACGTCCACACCCGTGTGCGTGGTCCCTCATGACCACAGGGGGGTGATGTTAGGTCATGCCCATGTCAAGGACAAAGATTTCAATAACCCCACAAACGACAAAGATCTCGCAAACTCACAGACTTCATGGGAAAATAAGGTCGTCCAAGCACAGGATAGTAAATAAACTAAACAGTTTAAACTATACTAGTTGCGAAAAGAAACCGTTCCAACTAGAACTTAGAAACGCTAAGCATAAAACCCACAACAAAAACTAACCTTAACAACCGTTTAAATCTGCAGGATTTAATTGACATCGGTTATAAAGCTAAGAACTGTTTTTCTTGTGTGTGACACGTTGGAATCTGACGACCAGAGTGAGTTTGACGTAGTGAAACGTTGTTTTTAGTTGCTTGATTGCTACTTTTGTGTTATTGAAGTTGTTATTGTTTTCTGAACACTCCCAGCCAAAAGAGGTTTTGATTGTTGATTAGTTGAAGACTTAAATGGATTTAACTATGCCAACATGCTGTTCATTTTGTTAAAGATCTCAATCTTTGAAGAGTCATTGTAGATCAATACTACTTAAGGTACTATAATCTACACTGATCTCCCAATCATTTAGGTAGGACCGATTCGATCGTTTCTATTCTAGATCTATTCATTTTGATGAGTCTCGCCATAGACTTCAAAATTTATAGGGAATACCAAATCTTGCGTCGTTCGTCTAAAAGACAACAGACATTTAGACCAAACTAGATTTCATTTTTTTATTTTAGTTTAACCTAAACTAAATAATGAATGGAGGAATAGTTTGAAAGAAGAGGCCTTCGTTACAGAAGCCCTCCACATTTCTATAGGTATAGATCCCTATATCTGATTTTTACAGCATTGATCCACCCCTTAATTGGTAATTGTAGCTGATCTAATCCATGATAGCTTACATACCAGGTGCATATAGGTAAGGCTTAATGTAGAATCCCAATCATAAGCCCACCTAAAACCACATAATTGCATGACACATTGAACCAGGGTGGCACCGACTGGAAGCCATCCAGCCTGCAACCTTCGATGTGGGGACCTGCTGATCCAACGTTGGTCTTCAACCTTCATCCAAGGCCGCCTCCTCTGCTTCAATCGAGGGATCCCCTCTACATGCTGATTAAAAACCATTCTTGCTGATGAAATCAATAACCCCCATCGTTGTGGATTACCGTTGTGGATTATAAGACTTTGTTTTCCAAGGGATCACAGACTCAGTTTTCCATGGGTTAACAGACTATGTTTTCCAAAGGATTGAAAGCTTACCGCAATGGGATTACTTACAAACAGTATGGAATTTCCAAAACATTATGGGAGTATAATTTTGAACTTTTTTTTTGACTTTTTTTTCCACTTGCTGGATTACATAGAGGTCAGAGACATTCGGTGATATCCTTTCGTGTTGGAACTCATCTCCAAGGACAGGCGATGACTTCCAAAAAGGGGGACTGTAGAGATATAGCACTCTCATGTCCGTATGGGATGTGGGCCTCTCCACATCTCTCTGAAACTCTCAGTGTTACACCTTCTTGAAGCCCTCAAGGAGACGAGTGGACACTTATATTTGTTACAATTATTTTGAATTAATGGACACCAATTAATCAGATTGAACTTTCTCTTTAATGTGTGTTAATTCAGAATTGATCTACAGTATATTTTGTCATTTAATGATGATCTGTTACTTGCATGAGTTTGACCCTTCTGCTGGTTTATTTCTGCAGAACAAGCAGGCTCTGAATCTAAAGTTCAGGGTAAACTTTTAACTTGCAACTTCCTTCTCTGTTTTGTCTGTGAAAGTTAGCCATAATATTCTCTGTGCTCACAGCCCAGGCCATCCGGCCAATTCTGTAAACAGTTTTCCTGCTGTCCGTCAAGAGACTTTCTGCCTATGGAATTAAACTTCCATCTTTTATTTTGTTAAACCAGCCAGTAGTCATTAAGGAGGTGGGGAAGACCCCGCCTCCCATATAAAGGTCCATTTCCTGCATTTTCAGAGAGTCGGAGGGAAGAACTTCCTAAGAACTTGGTTTCTTCTCTGGAAAAAGCTGGAGACGTCCCGGTCATTGTGTCAATTAAACCCACGTTTCAGTTGGTGTTACAGTAAAGCTTACTGTAACCCACTCACTCATTTTATGAAAGAATTTGTTTTCTGAAGTTTTATTTTGAAAATAAGTCAGTGCGCTTGGCTCTGTTCCTGCCGGGAGAAGCGTTCTTCTTGCTCGTCTGAATCAGCTCACACACGCGGAAGCCATCTGGACGTGAACTGGACAACACAGTCCGTTAGTGTCCACAAACTTCAACTCTTATCTCCAAGACGTACCGTCAACAGGTAACGAGTCGTGATGTGTTCTGAACGTGTGAGAAGCCCAGCTGAGACCTGTATGGGAAAGTTTGCCACCCTGGTTGTTTCAAAATAATTAACTTCCGTTAACTTAGCTTTCATACCTCCTATTTCTTATTTTTCATAAGCTATTAATCTGTTAAGTAATGTGCCAACAGTAAAGTTCCTAACTGTCTGTTTTAATTTGAATTCTTCGTAGTTAGTAAATCAGAGCTAATATCGATACAAATGTTTAATGTAATTTTATGATTATTTCAATAAAAGGTCTATTTTTTGGTAGACCAACATAAGTTGAAGTCTTTGTGAAATTGCATTTTGTCTAGTCACAGTTAAAGCAATTTAATACCGGAAAAAGGATGAACTCGCAAATTGGTGGCAAGTTTGTGCAGATAAACTCTGCTCAGACCTGCGCATCTAAAATATAGGTTAAGTCAGTAAACTGACCAATAAGTCCTATATCATTACAATAATGGTGGCCCTGTAAGTGTTTAAATATCTTACCCCCCATTATATTACTACATTGTTAAGCTGTATTACTAATGTAAAACATTATTAGTCTATACCTTGGATCTTTTCATGTACTGTTTGGCGTTTAGCGTATATATCGTAGTGTATATATTGGGAGTGGTGGCGCAGAGGTTAAGAAGGTGAGCTTGTGATCGGAAGATTGCCGGTTCAAGCCCCGGTACCGACAACATCAAAGATGTGGGTGGGATAAGTGAAGCGGTCACACTTGTCTCCACCCTCATCTGCCCCACTCTGGGCCCTTGAGCAAGGCCCTTAACCCACACCATCTGCTCCCCCGGGAACCCTAGATATCAGCTCTCTGCTCCACACAGAGGGCTGTGGTTGCTCGGTGGTCTGTGGTTGTGTCAGGAAGGGCATCCGGCGTAAAAACAACTGCCAAATCTTCGTGCGACAAGTTCGCTGTGGCGACCCCTAACGCAGGGAAAAAAGCCGAAAGAAGAAGAAAAAATAAAATAAAAATCGTAGTGTATATATTAGCTCCTTATTTACAGTTTCTTTTTATACTTTATATTTTGCTATTTTGGGGTGTAACTGGGACCCTGTACACATTATTTCATTCCACCCCATATACCACATGTGATGACAATGAAGTTGACTTGAACTTGAATAAATGTTGAAAAAGTCTCAGTTTGCATATTCAAACTCCTGTTTGAAGACTGTATCATATATATATATATATATTGAATAAGTGTTGAAAAAGTCTCAGTTTGCATATTCAAACCCCTGTTTGAAGACTGTATCATATATCTTTTATATATATGCTCTAAGTGCTTCTTTTGCCATTTAAAGACTATTTGTACTGCTATTTCTGTTCATGTGCATTCACTGTGTTTGTCAATCCGTGCTTAGGCAGTATCATCACAATGGAAGATCTGAAGGATTATGTGGCTGTCTTGGATGAAAATCCTTCAAGGGTTAATGTGGGGAAGTACACCATGGTTGTTCCCAACGCCCCCTCTAGCGGCCCTGTGCTATCGCTGATATTAAACATCTTGAATGGTAAGCCTTGATGCTCCATCAAAAAAAATATAAATAATAATAATAATCCTGAGTGGGAGTAAATGTTCTTCAGTCAGAGTTGCCTTTGAGTCACTATCACAGAAAGCAGGCAACTGTAAGCTACATATTTAGTTATAGTGCAGGAAATCCATTGTTAAAAGGCCATTTTGAGTAAATGCCACCTCAGATGTCTTGAGTTGTGTAAAGGACAACCTCAGAATGTGTTTTTACTATAATTTACACATAAATGCTGTGTAATATTGTTTTGGAGATAGTTTGGATACCTGAGAGCCCCATAATAAAAATAAAAACAAGCCCCAAAATGTTTCCAACTTTCAATTTAAATAATGAATGAAAACATTCACATGACATTCATTACATTAGTCTATGAGTTTTGGATTTATTGGTTTATATTAACTCATCTTCTTGTTTTAAAGCTCTTTATGTGCTTTATGTTGATTATATTATGGTTCTTGTATCAACTTGTTCCTTCACTGCACATCATATATACACACTTTATTATTATTCCCTATCTTGTCTCCAATTTCCACCTTTTATGATCCCTCTTGACTTTCCTTCAACTACTCACCTCAGCTCATTTGAAGTAGGATTCTATAGAATGCAATGAACAGGTAATATCTTACATGTTGTAGATAGTTCTTTAAACATTCTCAGCTTGGAAAAACAAAGAATAACTTCAACTGCACTGACAAGCTAATGGCTAGTCTGAATGGAACAAAAGGAAACTGATACTCAAACTCTGCTTGTTTCATGCTTAATCAGGTACAGTAAATGTAGAGCAGAACATTTTGATAAACAATCAAATTGTACAGAGTATGGCAAGCCAATTTAATGTATAATAAAATCATTATTTTCTCTAATTGTGATTTTAAATTATATATACAGTACTGTATTAATAGTTCATCACTGGCCCATGAAATCCAACTTCAAAAATCGAAACAATTCATTTTACAGATTTTTTTTCTTTCTTCATGTTTGTGTGACTTTGATTTCCTCTCACTGGTAGCGTTGTTTGGTTTCTAGATTTCCTCTTTTATATTAACCCTTGTTGAATCACACTGGCACAAATAATACTGAGATAATTTTATATTAAAATGATTAAGATCTAATGTTTCTTATTGGTCTTATAATTCAACCCTGTACTGTATAATTTTATGTACGTAATCTATTTGACAGCTTTGTCCTACGTTGGCAGATCACACAAACCATGAAATCCAAACTCAAAAGATGCTGTCACTCTGCCTCAGCTTCATGCCAGAACACTAATAGTATCCACCGCTGAGGATTAGATGATAAACTTTCCTCTAAAATAATGAATTTTCCAATTTTTCTTTACAGTTTTCAATCACTGTGCCCCCTGTGTCACACTCAAACATTAAAAGCACAGATTTCCTTCTACTTGGACACTGTTGACTTGTTGACAGCTGAAATTCATCAGCTGCTGAACTCTGTTCCTCCTCTGGCTCTCAGCTAAGGTTAATATCTATCTGTTGCTGACTTTTTAGACAAAATAAAAGCACTGAGTGAGTCATGTTTAGCCTGTTTGTCCTTTATCTTTAAGTCAGAATGGTTGGGGACAGAAGGGGAAGGTTTGAGTTTAAAAAAAGTGTTGATAGAGGTTTAATAAATTTGTTTTGTTTTTCAGGGTATAATTTCAGTGCCGATAGTGTGGCAAGTACAGAGAATAAGATCCTAACCTACCATCGCATTGTGGAGGCATTTCGTTTTGCATATGCAAAGAGAACCACACTCGGGGATCCAAACTTCCTCAACATCACAGAAGTAAGTTCAAAGACTGATGAAAGCACAAGAAGAGTTTAGTTTTCATTTGGAATCACGCAGAGATCCAAACAGTAAAAAAAACTTCACCAGCTGTTTTTGCAGCAGGCGACTCCTTTCAGCTAATAATTTAATGTATGAAAATTTTTCATTCAACCTTTATTTAGTCAGGTAAATCTTTTGAACCTCATGGGCTCATTTACGAAAGCGACCTGCTAAAACTAAAGAACAATGAACAGCAGTGGTAGAATTTCCTTAAACAATAAACAATAAACAAACAAACAATAAACAATAGAAAACAAAAGAGAGAAAAAACAAAAGAAAGTTTTTTTTTTTTTAACAAAGTATCAAAAAACTAGCAAAACATTATAAGGTAGACGTATAAAATCAAAGACAGGAACAAATCTGCATTGGTTTTTGCCAGGATTCCAACAGATTCTGAAAACCATTTAGAGAAGTCAAGGTCGAGAGCTTCAGATCTTTTTGTAAGATATTCCATGAAGCAGGAGCGGAGTAGGAGAAGGCCCTTTTTCCAAGTTCAGTCCTCACTGACGGAACACTGCAGGTAATCATGTCCTGAGAGCGCACACTGTAGCTGCACTCACGTAAAGACATGTAGGAGGAGATGTATGAGGGCAGCAGACCAAGAAGTGATTTAAAATATAGGCTTCTAAAAATGTTGGAGAATTTTATTTAACTTTGAAAGATAGTCTGCTAACATAAAGAAAGTTCCCCGTAAAGCTAGAACTTTATATTACTCATATTTAATAGATGAGTATAAAAATAACCCCAGGTTTCTGTTTAGTACTATTGCAAGACTAATTAAAAGTCCCATTTCTGTTGAACCATGTATCCCTACAACTATAAGTAGTGTTGACTTCATGAGATTCTTTATAAATATAATTATTTCAATGAGAGAGAAAATTTAAACCATCCTTCCTTCTACTATCCCTAGTCCCCCGTCAAATGAGAAACAACTTAAAAAAATTCACTAGAGCCTGATTTGAGTTTGGAATGTTTTTGTCCTGTTGAGCTCTCTGAATTTACAAAAATAATAGCCTCATCCAAATCATCCACACGTCTGCTATAGATCCCATCCCAAGCAGGCTGTTTAAAGAGGTATTTCCCCTAATTAATGTCCATGTTTTGAATCTACTTAATTTGTCTTTAATGAACGGTTACGTGCCACAGCACTTCAAGGTTGCTGTAATCAAAACCTTACATACGAAGTCTGACCGTGATTCAGAAATTTCGGCCAATTATAGACCTATATCTAACCTAAATGTCATCTAAAAATTTCTAGAGAAAATAGTTGCAGGTTAGTTGTGTGAACATCTACAAAGAAATAATCTGAAGAGTTTTAGTCAGGGTTTAGAGCTCATGAGAACACAGAAACTGCACTAGTAAAAGTCACTAACAATATTCTCATGGCCTCTGACAATGGACCTGTGTCTATACTGGACCTGTTAGACCTCAGTGCTGCATTTGATACAGTTGATCACAATATTTTACTACAGAGGCTTGAATATGATACTGGGATTACAGAAACGGCTCTAAAATGGTTTTAATCACATCTATCTGATTCCAGTTTGTAAATGTAAATATTAAATCTTCTTCATACACCAAAGTTAGTCATGGAGTCCCTCAGGACTCAGTGCTTGGGCCAATACTCTTTACTTTGTATATGCTTCCATTAGGTAAAGTTATTAAACAGCAAGGGATACATTTCCATTGTTATGCTGATGACACACTATTACATTTGTCCATTAAACCCAATGAATCCAATCAATTACTTAGACTACAAGCATGTCTTAAAGAGATAAAAACCTGGATGACCCTTAATTTTCTCCTTTTGAATACAGACAAGACTGAGGTTTTAGTTTTTGGACCCAAGCACCTTAGGAATTAAATTTTCAGTCGTTCACCCTTAGAAGGCATTAATCTGGCCTCCATTTCTAATGTTTAAAATATTGGTGTTATTTTTGATCAGGACATGTCTTTTATCCCCCACATTAAAAACATTACTAGAACTGCCTTCTTCCACCTGCGTAATATTGCTAAAATTAGAAACACCTTATCTATAAATGATGCAGAAAAATTGGTTCATGCATTTGTCACGTCTAGACTGGACTATTGCAATGGTTTATCTGGGTGTCCAAATACTTCTTTAAAACATCTTCAGTTGATCCAAAATGCTGCTGCCAGAGTCTTAACTGGATTTAGGAGATATCTTTCCAGTTTTAGTTTATCTCCACTAGCTCTCTGTCAAATCCAGAATTGAATTCAAAATCTTACTTCTAACCTACAAAGCTCTCAACAACCTAGCTCCATCTCATATTATATTACAGATGTTATTGTTCCATATTTTTCTAACTGAGAATTTCACTCTCAGGCTGCAGGTTTACTTGGTGTTCCTAGAATTTACAAAAACAGAATGGGAGAAAAAGCTTTCAGTTATCAGGCTCCTCTCTTGTAGAACCAACTTCCAATCTCTGTCCGTGAGGCTGACACGTTATCCAGTTTTAAAACTAGTCTAAAGACTTTCCTTTTAGCTAAATCCTATAGTTAGGGTTGGCTTGGATTTCCTGAGCTTTCCCTTAGTTATGCTGCTACAGGCTTAGACTGCTGGAGGACAAACTGACCACACTTTTTTACTCTGTTACTGTCTTTACTTACTCTGCTCAACCTGTTTTGTATTTGTATTTCCATTGAGCTCGCTCAGGAGGAGAGACTGCAACGAAGCAAAGCTTCAACTTGTCTGCTGGATTCCTTAGAGAACTTTACTAATTGGCTTTTCTATGTATGTGAAGGCTCCTGTAAAGTGCGCTGAGACAACTTTGTTGTGATTTGGTGCTATACTGTAAAAATAAACTGGATTGAACTGAATTGAATTAAAAGTACCCTCACAACTATAGATTATCTTCAAACGTTAACGATATGCCACCACATTCATAGTAATTTACTCCTATGACAACACAGAAATTCAAGTAGACTTTTAGTAATTTTAGAGGAATGTGATTAGATCAACATGCTCTGAACAAGGCTTACTATAAGATAAAATGCTGATTTCAAAGGTAAAATGGGAAATACAGATTTTACTTAGATTTCTGTGATCACAAATGTGAAAAAGAAGTGACCTGTGTACTAAAAGACAAAAACGCAAAAACTGACCGAACACAAGTTAAAAAAGAATAAACTAATTAACCCTCTCAGAAATAAACAAATATTTGTAATTGTGTTGCCTTAAAATGGAAACGTTAGAATGATGGCTTATAAATAGTGCATTTTTGTCCTAACTTCAAAATAGTGTTTCATGATTTTGTTTCATGATCAAATGGTGTCCCTATTGAGTTGGTTGATTCCTATAAATATTTGGGTATCTTGATCGACTCACATCTTTCTTTTAATCTCCACATGGAAAACCTAGTAAGGAAATTGAAAGTTAAACTGGGTTTCTTTTTCAGAAACTGATCATGTCTAACTCCGATTGTTAGGAAACACCTTGTATCTGTGACTTTCCTTCCCTCCATTGATTACGGTGACATTCTCTACATGAATGCTCCTACAAGCACCTGCAGATGTTGGATGCTGTCTATCATGGTGCACTAAGATTCATAACTGGCTGTGATTATCGTACCCACCACTGCACCCTGTATTCACTGGTTAACTGGACATCATTAACTTCACACAGACTCTTCCACTGGTACATTTTCATCTTTAAATCACTTCTTGGTTTGCTGCCTTCATACATCTCCTCCTACATGTCTCTGCGTGAGTGCAGCTACAGCGTGTGCTCTCAGGACATGATTACCTGCAGTGTTCCATCAGTAGCCGTGTTTCCATCAAGGTTTCTTGATGCGCATTTTGAAGTATCGCATCAGAAAAGGTGAATGGAAACGGCACGATTCGAATTAACTTCCTCTAATTCGCAAAAAAGTTGATACGCTCGCTTGAGGTGGTTTTGGGGTTTTTCGAAACAGAGCTGATGCGCAAAACGAGAGATGGAAACAGATTTGCCGACTCAGTTCTGACGTAGCGAACATTCACGTCATGTGACTGATCAGCTGTTTCCGCTGTAACATCGCTAAAACTAGTTGGCATGACAGAATAAATACAACTTGCCCGATAGCAACACATTCCTGAAATATTCTCTCCATTTTGCCGAGATGTGTGGTTCGGTTCCTGTTTTCAACCGCTACTTCCTGTTTACTGTAGACATGCGTAACGCTGACGTCTGACGTAATGCCGCTTTGCGGGGCCTGGTGGATTCGCTTCAAGCCAGTTGATGGAAACACTTCTGATTCGCATTCATTTTTATTTACATTTTTACGAATTTTCAAAAATTCGCTTAAAATTCGAATTGAAAATACTGTAGATGGAAACACAGTTACTGAGGACTGAACTAGGCAAAAGGACCTTCTCCTACTCTGCTCCTGCTTCCTGAAATATCTTACAAAAAGATCTGAAGCTCTCTACCTTGACCTTTAAATGGCTTTAAGAATTAGTTGGACTAGTTGGCAAGAACCAATGCAGACAAGTTCCTGCTTTTAGTTTTCTACATTTGCCTTATAATCTAGCTGTTTTTGCTACTTTTTTGACATCTTATTTTAACTTGTTAAAAAAAATCTGTATGCCTCTTTTATGATTGTCTATTGTTGTCACTGTTGTCATCACTCTTTGTTGAAAACAGGTCTCTCTTGTAAGTGAGTTCTCGAGGATCAATGGGACTAACCTGCCTAAATAAAGGTTGAATGAAAGATTTCATGCTGCTGGCACTAAATGCAGAAAAAGTAGAAAAACTTGGTGATTAAAAATCTTCAAGTTAAAACAAGAAGCTGACATCAGCTAAATGAAAAAAACAACAACATATATTTACTGATCTTTTTAGCTGGTATATGATTTTTTTTAAGTTTGAAAAATATGAAGTTGAAGATTAATACACA
Organism: Garcialebias charrua; assembly: GCA_038048925.1. Lineage (NCBI taxonomy): Eukaryota > Metazoa > Chordata > Actinopteri > Cyprinodontiformes > Rivulidae > Garcialebias > Garcialebias charrua. Next base: position 34,167 of record JBBPBX010001518.1, on the reverse strand, counting down.
TTTTCCCCCCTTTAAGGTACTCCAGAACATGACATCCATTACTTATGCAGAAATTCTCCGTGAAAAAATTATGGAAGAAACAACACACCCAATAAGTTACTATGAACCTGACTTTTACCTGCCTGATGACCATGGGACATCACATCTGTCTGTAGTGTCAGAAGATGGAAGTGCCGTGTCCGTCACCAGCACCATCAACGATCTGTAAGACCACCTGCTTGACCAGAGACCATGCTCAGTCTCAAGCTTGAAGATCTTAAAAAAAAAACGATTGTCTCTCTGCAGATTAGGCTCCAAAGTCTTGTCAAGGTCGACAGGAATTCTTCTCAATAACCAGATGGACGACTTCAGCTCCCCGCTCGTCATCACAAACATTTATGGTGTTACTCCTTCCTCCAACAACTTTATCAAGCCTGGTGAGAGTATGACTTGTGCTTTTGAGCAAAGACAGACACCTGTAAAGACATGAGGGCTGTCAAATGCTACAAAGATATAATCGAATAGACACAACCTTAAAAGTGGATTTGTCAAAGTCAAAAGTCAAAGTCAACTTTATTGTCAGAACTGCAATATGTACAGGACATACACAGGACCGAAATTGCGTTTCTCTCAGTCCCTCGGTGCAACAGTAACCATCTAAACACTAAACACTAAAACATTTAATAAACATAAGCATAAAATAGTAAAAGTGTAACACTGTCCTGAGTTTTTCATAATAGTATAAAAGTATGAAAATTTACACCAACACTGAAACACCAAACACCCCTAAAACACCAAACACCCAATGAACATAAGCATAAAATGAAATAATAAAAGTGTAATACTGTCCTGAGTTTTTTCATAGTAGTATAAAAAGTATATCTATAAAATAAACTGAAGGTTCTAGCATTGACATTTGCAAAGAGTGGCACAGCAGCATATGAGTTAATGTACACAGTATATGTATGAGGTAGTTGATGTTGGTATAGAGGCAAAGTGGCATATGCAGTAAGGCACATAAGGCACATTTGGCATCCTTAGATAAGGCTAATCAGAGAATACTGTATATGTATCAGCAGTAGTGTAGATATAAAAGTAGTGTAAATGTAAACAGTAGTAATAAATGTAAAACAGTAGTAATAAATGTAAACCATATTAATAAATGTAAACAGTGAATGTAAACAGTAGTATGACTATAGGCAGTAATGTAATACAAACATTAGTGCAAATATGAGAAGTAGTGCAAACTGAATGAGCACATGACCGAGAGTTTAGTGAATAACCCGTTTGATGACACAGAGTCCAGTGTTAAAAACTTTGTGTTGAGTGGTAATGTGTGAGAAAGTTTTTTGTGTTAAGGCAGTTCAAATGGGAGGGGAGGCAGAGCAGGCAGAGTGTTTAGCATCCTGACTGCCTGATGAACAGAGCTGTCTCTCAGTCTGCTGGTTCGAGCCTGGAGACTCCTCAGTCTCCTCCCTGATGGCAGCAGTCTGAAGCAGCTGTGTAGTGGGTGTGTGGGATCACCTGCCATGCAGAGGGCTTTCCGAGTGAGGCGTTTGCTGTGTAAGTCCTGCAGTGAGGGCAAGGAGGTGCCCACGATCTTCTCAGCTGCTCTCACAATGCGCTGGAGGCTCTTGCGGCAGGATGCAGTACATGCACCAAACCACACAGTGATGCAGCTGGTCAGGACACTTTCTATGGCTCCCCTGTAGAAGGTGCACATGATGGGGGTTGAAGCTCCAGCCCTTTTCAGCTTGCGGAGAAAGTAGAGACGCTGGTGAGCCTTCTTGGCCAGTGATGCAGTGTTCCTGCTCCAGGACAGGTCCTCTGAGACGTGCACTCCCAGGAACTTGGTTGATAAGTTTTGAAGTAAACCCAGCATTCCTAAATAAAGAACATAAAGAACACTTTAAAATAAACCAACCTGTGTTTTACCTTTTAAACTTTTGGTGTATGAAAACAAAATCAAAGTAAAACATACATATTCTACATCTAATAAACCAAGAATGAACAAAAATGCCTCCAAAATAATAGTAAAAATATATATAATTTGTATTTTGCACATTTCAAGCAGACAAACATTTTTGCCCCAAGTGTCAGATCATAAATCATGTCAGCTGTTCTGAGAGAAAAAGGGAGACATGTTTCCACTAAGTATGCTAACTATACTACAACTTCTCCAAACAGAAAAAGTAAGATAAAAATATGGAAAGGTCAAATAAATTATTTTCATGAAAGAATGTTTATCTTCAGTTCAATATATGGCTATTTCTAGTAGCTCTGCATGGATTTATAGAGACAAAATGTTATTAAAAAGTTACGTGTCTAACAAATTCTCCAGATAGCACTAATCTTCAGTTGACTGCTGAAGCATTGTGTTGATAGGTGACAGTGGAGTGAAATAACTCCTTTTTAACAGTCTATGAAAACCTTGAGCCCCATAACATTTTTTCATGTATTTGTTTTCAAGCAGCCAGACCTTTTTGCAATCCTTTAATGGAGAGACATAGGCACAACCATTCACTCTCTCACTCACACCTAGCGACAATTTAGAGGTACCAGTTAGAATAAAATGCATGTTTTTGGACTGTGGGAGGAAACTGGCATACTGTACCTGGAGAAAACCCACACATGCACTGAGAGAACATGCAAACTCAGCATAATCCAATCAACCTGTTTTGTTAACAGGGAAAAGACCAATGTCATCTATGTGTCCAACTATCATTTTCGACAAAAACAACAAAGTAAAGATGGTGGTTGGAGCTTCAGGAGGAACAAAAATCCCTACTGCTGTTGCTCAGGTAAAACATGCAAACACACAGCTTGACAGTGGTTTTATTATACATTATTTTTAATAACATCACTGTTGTTTTAAAGTTGAATTCATAATTGTTTGTCATATTTTCAGGTTATTCTGAATGCACTGTTCTTCAACTATGATCTGCATAAAGCTGTAGCAGATAGTAGGCTCCATGACCAGCTGCTCCCCAACATCATACAATTAGAGCCTGGCTTTGACAAAGTAAGTGTCATAAAGTGTCGACAAAGTAAGCAGTGGTGGAGAAAGTACTCAAACACTTCACTTAAGTAAAAGTACAAATAAACAGACAAAAATGTACTCCAGTAAAAGTAGAAGTACTACAGTAATGTTTCCACTTAAGTAAAAGTAAACAAGTACTTGCTTAAAGTATTAAAAGTAAAAGCACTTGCTGAATGTATTACCTAATGCAATGGTCTATAATATCATTAAGCATTCCTACCATATGTATATTTTCTGTAATACATTAATAGTGTTCTATTTTGATGAACAATGCTGCAGATAATGCATGTTTTTATTGTGATTACTCGGTGACACAATTCACACTTGGACCTGTGATTCTGTGCATCAGAATTTCAAGGATGACATGTAGAGTTAAATGCTATTAAACAAAATAAGAAAGAGGAATTAATATACCTTTGAAAGTTTGTATTTAACACAAAGCAAAACAAATGTGTCATTTTAACTGCAGTAAACACAATTAAGTAAAAGCTGTCTGCCTGAAAAAAAGGAGCATTAGACAGATCTAACAAAGGAATAGGCACTGATAATTTCAACTCCAGTTTGTCATCAACTCTAGTTAAAATACTGTCTAATCAACCTTGTAATATGTCAATAGTGAACAATATTTTAACTTTCTGACACCATTTTCAAAACTTGGGCCCGAGTGTCAAGTGATTTGGAGACATCTCTGTCTCCTGTCCTAACATCATGAACTGACACATTTTAATATTGCGACAAAAATTTCTTGTTCAAGTTCATAAGAAGTTGGTTTCAATGTTTTTTGAGTCCAGACTAGATCTTTTGGGAGAGAGAATCTGTCCTGTTGTACTGAACAGTTTTTCAACAAGACCATAGGTGGCGCGTATCTTCTGGCTAACTCTCCACAATGGAATCCATGTTGGGCGTGTTAGCAGTGCTGTAGATGCGTGTCATTGGCCCAGCTCTTCTTGAAGGCAGGTTTAACGTTACCTGTCATTTTGCAGTGATTCAGTGAACCGACTCCCTTCTCGCCATTGGTTATTTTCAAACTAACAAACAAATAATAATAACAAATAAATGTAAAAACGCACCGTGAATGTAACTTGTAATGCAACACATTATAGAAATGTAGTGTAGTAGAAAGTACAGATACTTAATGTAAAATGTACTGGAGTAAAAGTCAAAAGTACCCATGTTTAACTCTACATAAGTAAAGTACAGATACATGAAAAATGTACTTAAGTACAGTAACAAAATACTTGGGATGGGAGACTGTGACAAAGTGAAGATTCAACGTGTCTGCTGGCTTCCTTAGATCGAGAACTTTACTAATTGGCATTTCTATGTATGTGAATGTTCCTGTAAAATGCCCTTAGACAACTTTGTTGTGATTTGGCACTATGTAAATAAACTGAATTGAATTACTTGTACTTTGTTACATCCCACCACTGTATGTAAGTAATATTACAGTGTTGTACTGAGCAGGGAGACAATGTTTCATCCTTGAAAACCAGTAAATACAGAACCTCAGACATCTGAGACACTGTTCATTACATTTAGCCTCAAAGATCAGAGAGCTGTAATGTAACAAAGACATTTCAGCTCTAGTTGTAAAAATGCTGCTTCATGATCTGTCTCTGCTCCTTTCGTGATCCCTTAAGTTTTGCTGCCATGTCAGCTTTGTGTTCGTACCACTGAATATATTTCTTAATTTTACCTGAGTTCCCTGCGTCTGCTTGCGCTTGGGTTCAACCACCACTTCAGAACATGACAGACTCATCGGACAAAACGACAAACCTAGCAGGCTGCCCGTTCCTGGCTGTGCTTGTCTTTGAGGATGAGCAGCAGCTTTGCCAGTAACATGCCACTACATGAATATTGGGGCCACCTACAGCAACCTATGGATGAGGTGGGTGGCCACAGAGGACATGTTGGGAGCGTTTTTTTCACCTGTCCAGACTTTGTGATTCTCCGAGGATGTCGGAGACTTTGTCCAAGGTTTTGAGGAAAGACATATGCTACATGCTCTTCTTCCTCCACTTTCTGCACTGACAGTCAGCGAGTGCTTCTCCTGAGTCACCTGAAGAATCAACTTCTCTAGTTGTTCCTCTCCACATCTCTGCTCATTGCCATCGAAAGAGGGACTGGCATCGGACCCAAGCGTGGTCCACTGACCCTCTTCCTTTGCCGCCCGCTCCTTTGTGTGTTCTGATGGGAGCGGCTGCGACGTTCCACCTGCTCCTATATCTCTGAGCAGGTCCTGGAGGACGTCACATATCTTCCCCCGAGAGAGTCCAGAAGAAAGCCCTTCAATGTAGTTTTTGTGTCCCTGAGAGGGTCCAAGACGATGCCTCTCAATGAGAGGCATCGTCTGGATCTGAGAGGGTCCAGAAGGATGTCTCTCACTGCTCTTCCTCACCTTCAAACTTTCTCAAGCCTCCTGAGTTTGACACATCGGCAGAGGGCCCCACATCTGCTGAGGGCTCTACATCTGTAAAGGGCTCCATGTCTGCTGAGGGCCCTACATCTGTAGAGGACTCCACATCTCCAGAGAGTTCCAAGTCCCCAGAGAGCTCCAAGTCTCTAGAGGTTTTCAAATCCACTGCAGTCCCAGTGGTGGCCACTGAGCCTCCTGTGTATCTACCATCAAATCCTGCCCTGCTGATGAATCAACCTCGGCACAAACCAGAACCAGCTGACTCTCCTATCCTGGACTCCCTGGTTTCTATAGATAAAGTCCATCTTTGATCTGATCGCTATAAACAAGCAATTCCAAAGACTATTTTCATCTGCATTACTTTATCCAGAACTACAGTACCAGAGCATTACTTGCTCCATTGATGAAAATATATCTTTCTCAAACCGGACTCAAGCAGATCCCAAATTTCTACCAATTGCTTGTGGATATAAGGATTCATAAGTAATAAACCAACGACCCAGCCATCCCCAAGTCTTCACTTTCCCCCACATCTTCAGAGAATCACATCTTCTGCAGAGGTCCTCAAGTCTTCACCAGAGGTCCTCAAGTCTTTTTCCAAAGGTCCTCAAGTCTTTTCCAGAGGTCCTCAAGTCTTTTCCAGAGGTCCTTGTGTCTTCCCCAGAGGTCTCTGTCTTTCCCTGAAGTCCCTGAGTCTCCAGAA
>JBBPBX010001518.1:0-20530 GCA_038048925.1 Garcialebias charrua | reverse complement strand
GTGGGCCTTGCTGCCCTTCCATTTGGTCTCTTGGACACATAAAACATCTACCTTTCTTCTCCTACCTTCTCTACCTTTGCCTGTCATTGTCCCCACCATTAAATAAAATTATTTATTGACATTCTGGACCATTCCCAAACTGCAGTCTTTTTGGCAATCTATTTTCAGCACCTTCCCTGACATTTGGCAAAACTGTACACCCACCCCCACTCATCTCACTGTTTGGATTGGTCCCTGTGGAGATGTCCTTCAGCAAATATGAAAAGGATGATATCCTTTGGCACTCTAATGGTCAGGAGGCTTATTTTGTTGAATTGGAAGGACCCACATACCCTAGCCAAATACATTGGATAAGAGAGGTCATGGACTATATCGATCTGGAAAAAATCAGGTACACCCTGGAATTCTACAGGAAGATTCTGCAATACAGTACATGAGTATCTTTTCTGTCATTTGTTGAGAACTTGTCAATGTGTGTATAAATTATTTGTGTACGTGTGTGACTGGTCCAGTGTGGGAGGGGATTTTGTTCTGTGCTCTTTTGTTTTGTACTGTTTTCTTTGTGTATGTCTGTGTTCTAAAAAATAAAAATAAAATAATAAAAATACTTTGTTTACATTTTTTTATTTAATGTACCCAATTTCCTGCATCGGCTTACACTTTGTTCAACCACAACATCAGAACATGACAAGCTATGTTTTTAGCTACCTTTATCTTTTAGATAGCCTTTTAGCTACTTATACCCTTCTGCTACTTTTTTTGCATGTTTTGGTTTTATTTAGAATTTTGTCACTTTGAAATTTTATGCCACATTTTGCTACTTTTTGGCATTTGGTTAAATATTTGCTTCTTTTGGCTACACTTTTACTAATTTTAGCTTTTCACTTGTTAATCTTATCTTTTTGTTATCCTTTTGCTCTGTTTTGTTTTTTGTATGCTTCTTTAGCCTTTAACTAGCATTTTGTAACTACTGTACAGTATTAGCTTCTAGTTAACCTCTTGCTACCTTATTTATTAGGTAGTATTTTAAAAGCTTTAGCTAACTTTAGTCACATTTAGCTTTTGGCTTCTTTAAAAAAAAGTTTATTTTTCTTATTTAAACAACTTTCAAAAGTAATTTAACACTCCACATTTATGCTGCATATTTTGCAGAAAATTAAATTTCTTCAATAAAATTCTTGGTCTTGCTAAAAAATGACATTTTTATTTCTCCATTCTGCAAAAAGGGATCCTATTTTTGACTGTTTTTATGTTTTCATGTCTACCAGAATGTCGTGGATGGTTTGGTGAAAAAGAACCACGAGACAGAATTCCATTCTACAACGTATGCCATCGTGCAGGCTGTAGTTCGTTATGAAGGAGGTCTGCAGGCTCAGTCAGACCCTCGTAAATCAGCGTACGCAGCTGGGTACTGAGGTCAGGAACACACCTCTGATTATGCAGAGTGGATGGAGCTGTTTGAACTTTGACCATCATTTACAACGTGAGAGATTGGAAATGGAAAGCCAACATCAACCATCAATAGTCTGAGACAACAGATCTTCTGCACCAAGTTACAACAATGTTCTTTAGCACCCAGTAGCTACATCAATTTTAAAATCTCCACTGAATTGATGTCACATTATTTATTGTAAGTAATAAAAATTGTAAAACAAGTTATGAAAAGTGGTCTTACAGCTTTTTATTGACTTTTTATTGAAATAAAAAAAATCTAACAAAGGTACCAGTACATAAGATCTTAAGCCTTAAAGCACAAGATGGGCATTGTGGATGGGGGTGGGAGGTCACATACAGTCCAAAAGTTCACATTTTCACCTATTTATAGTTATTTTTTTTTAATTATTAGTAGAATCAATCTGCTAAGCCCGATGATTGACTTTGTAGTCGTGCCATCTGATTTGCGGCTGTTTGTTTTGAACACTTGGGTGAAGAGAGGAGATGATATGTCAACTGATCACCACCTGGTAGTGAGTTGGATCAGACGGCAGTTGAAGATGCTGGACAGACCCAGTAGGCCCAAACATGTAGTGAGGGTTTGCTGAGGACACCCGGCAGAAGAACCCATCAGCGAGAGCTTCAACTCGCACCTCCAGGAGAGCTTTAACCACATCCCAGCTGAGGTGGGGGGCATTGAGTCTGACTAGGCCATGTTCCGCACCTCACTTGTTGAGGTAGATGCTTTGAACTGTGGCCGCAAGGTTGTCAGTGCTTCTCGCGGTGGCCATCCTTGCACTTGGTGGTGGACACCTGGGTTAGGGGGGCGGTCAAGCTGAAGGAGTCCCATCATTCCTTGTTGGCTGGTCAGACTCCAGAGGCAGGTGAGGAGTAATGGAGGGTCAAGCAGTTCACAGCCTTGGCTGTTGTTGAGGCAAAAGCTTGGATGTGGGAAGAGTTTGGTAAGACCCTGGATAACGACTCTCGGTCAGCTCCAAGAATCAGATGGCTGAGGAGGGGAAAGCAGCGTTTTACCAACACTGTGTTCAGTGAAAGTGGGGTGCTGTTGACCTCAACCAGTGATGTCATCAGGAGGTGGAAGGAATACTGTACTTCTCTGACCTTCTCAATCCCACTAGCACGTCTTCCATGGCACGTCTCTGATGGAGGAAGCAGAGTTGGGGGACTTCGGGGTTGATCTGTCCATATCCGTGGCTAAGGTTGCAGAGGTAGTTAAAAAAGATCCACGGCAGTAGGGATCTGGGTGTGGATGAGGTTCGCCCTGATTTTTTTAAGAACTGGATGTTGTGGAGCTGTCTTGGTTGAAACACCTTTGCAACATTGCATGGACATCGGGGACAGTACAATTGGACTGGCAGACTGGGGGGTGGTCCCCCTCTTCAAAAAAGGGGACTGGAGGGTGTACACCAATTATAGGGGCATCACTCTCCTTAGCCTCCCTGGTAAGGTCTATTCAGGGGTACTGCAGAAGCGAGTCCGTTTGTTGGTCGAACCTCCGATCCAAGAGGAACAATGCGGGAACACTGGATCAGCTCTTTATCCTCACTAGGGTCCTCAATGAGTCATGGGAGTTTGCCCATCTGGTCTACATGTGTTTTGTGGACTTGGAGAAACATTTGACTGTTACTCGGGGTATAGGTAGGGAGTGCTCCGTGAGTATGGGATTGGTGTCCCATTGTTACGGGCTGTTCAGTCCCATTACAAGCGGTGCAAGAGTTTGGTTCGCATTGCCTGTAGTAAGTTGGACCCCTTCAGGGTGGGAGTTGGACTCCACCAGGTCTGCCCATTGTCACTGATTATGTTCATAACTTTTATGGACAGAATTTCTCGGTGCAGCCAGGGGCTGGAGGGATTCTGGTTTGGTGGCCTCGGCATTCCATCTCTGCTCTTGGCAGATGATGTGGTCCTGTTGGCGTCATTGTGCCATGATCTTCAGCTCTCATTGGAGCAGTTCACAGTTGAGTGTGTAGCAGATGGGATGAGAATCAGCACCTCCAAATCTGAGGCCATGGTCCTCAACCAGAAAAGGGTGGATTGCTCTCTTCAGGTCGAGGATGAGGTTCTGCCTCAAGTGCAGGAGTTCAAGTAGCTTGGGGTTTTGTTCACGAGTGAGGGAAGAATGAAATGTGAAATTGACGGATTTGGTGCAGCATCTGCAGTATTGCAGACTCTGTACCAGTCCGTTGTGGTGAAGAGGGAGCTTAGTTATAAGGCAAAGATCTCTGTTTACCAGTACGTCTATGTTCCCTCACCTCTGGTCATGTCAAGAGCTCTGGAAAGTGACCAAAAGAATGATATTGTGGATACAGGTGGTTGAAATGAGTTTCCTCCGCAGGGTAGCTAGACTCTCCCTTAGACATGAGGTGAGAAGTTCAGTTATCCAGGAGAGGCTTGGAGTAGAACCGCTACACCTCCCCATTGAGATGAGCCAGGTGAGGTGGTTTGGGAATCTGGTAAGGATGCCACTTGGGCGCCTTCTTAAGGAGGTGCTTTGGGCATGTCCGACTGGGAGGAGACCCCGGGGAAGACCCAGGACATGGTGGAGAGACTATGTCTCTCGGTTGACCTGGGAACGCCTTGGGCTCCCACCAGAAGAGCTAGAAGAGGTGACTGTGGTAAGAGATGTCTGGGCCTCACTGCTAAAGCTGCTGCCCCCTCGACCGGACTTCAGAACAAGTGGTAGATGATAGATGAATGGATGGATGGATATCAAGAAATATTTATATCTATATTTTATAGTTGTTGTTGCTATTTGCACAAAGATGTTGATTAATCTGTCATTGGGAGGCTTTTAACCCATGTGGTTATGACTTTGCAACATAATTTTTAATGCCAGCCTCTGAAAGGCAAACTCAAACTGGTATATTTCTGTGGGTGCATATGTGTATCTGCTACCATTATTTAACATAAACTATACTGGACATTGTTTTTACTGAAACATTCAGAAAATATTAAATTCATGTACATTTATGACTGATTAACTTTTAGAGCCAACCTACTTAAAGACAGCCACCATAGCCAACATTAAAATGCTTAGAATTCAGACAATTTAACAGATAGTTGAAAGTCTGGGCGGTGGTAGCTGAGAGTCATTCACAGCACATTATGTGTTTCAACATCTAGTGTTATTACTTTTTTTCCCATTATAGATGGCCTCCCTTCTCACCTTACAGCCATCCTCTCACACAGATATGAATTTTTTTTAATAGAGAGAAAGGAAATATAGAAAGTAAGACAACAAAACACAACAATTATCCACAAAAAGAGCACAAAGCAAACGCACCCAACCTCCGTCCTCAATCCTGCAAAGCACATGACAGAACACAGCAACGAAACACATATTCATAAAGACTAACAATATTCATGACCTTGCAGTAGATTTCCATAAATAAACATACCCATACCTACAAATATAAATACAGTATACATACATATACATTCATATCACATATCCATCTATATATCTGCATATGATATCTACATATACATCCCTGCATCCATTTGTGTGTGGCTGTGAGCATGCATAAGTGAATAAGGTTCCTCCAATAGAACATTCAGTAGCGACCGTGAAGCATCAGAGATCCGCCCCCCCAAGGCCCGAGGCAGACGAAGGGGCAATCAAAGCCTAAGACCCCAAGAAGGACCCCGAGCCCAGAGTCCCCAGGGTCACCCGAACAGGACGAGCCACTCACCCACTCCCCAGATCCGACCAAGGGGGAGAACTGGACGAGCCCCACCAGCGACTACACACAATGACCCCCGGGGGGCCAACAGCGACAAACCCACCGGCCCCCGCCGGAGCCCGCCGCACTGATGTAGCCCCAGGCCCGGGCACCGAGGCCCGGGCACCGGGGACGCCCACCCCTCAGGCCCAGACCCGATAGGACCAGAGGACCCGAGCTCCACCAGGCAGCCACCAGGCCGAGCCGACCCACGCCCAAGCGCCCAACCCCAGAAGGCAACAGCAATGGCCCCCAACACGCCCGCGGGCAAAGGGACACCCACCCGGGGGCCACGTGACAGGAGCGCGACACCAAGTAGCCTCAGATGTAACAGAGAGGGGGCAGTCCAAATCTCAGCCTCTAGTGTAATTACAAATGTTATTTTCAAGGTTTGACCACAGCTGCTACATAATTTTTTTTTTATTTCAACAACAATTAAAAAAAGCTCAGTCTAAAACTGGCATGAAAGGCAGTGGGGGACATGTATTTCATCAATAAATGCTAGGTCATTAATTTTCTAACAGGAACGGGGAGAAGCTGAATATCTGGAGTGTTTGATAAAGTAAGAGAAGCCCATTCAAACAGGGTGGATCCTGACAAACCTGCTTATGATTTGCAATTACCGGTATACAACGTCTGAATTGACGTCTCAAGTGGACGTCATATGACGTCTCAAAGAACCTGTCCTGGAGCAGGAACACTGCAGCACTGGCCAAGAAGGCTCACCAGCGCCTCTACTTTCTCCGCAAGCTGAAAAGGGCTGGAGCTTCAACCTCCATCATGTGCACCTTCTACAGAGGTGCCATAGAAAGTGTCCTGACCAGCTGCATCACGGTGTGGTTTGGTGCATGTACTGCATCATGCCGCAAGAGCCTCCAGCGCATCGTGAGAGCAGCTGAGAAGATCGTCGGCACCTCCTTGCCCTCACTGCAGGACTTACACAGCAAACGCCTCACTCGGAAAGCCCACTGCATGGCAGGTGATCCCACACACCCACTACACAGCTGCTTCAGACTGCTGCCATCAGGGAGGAGACTGAGGAGTCTCCAGGCTCGAACCAGCAGACTGAGAGACAGCTCTGTTCATCAGGCAGTCAGGATGCTAAACACTCTGCCTGCTCTGCCTCCCCTCCCATTTGAACTGCCTTAACACAAAAAACTTTCTCACACATTATCACTCAACACAAAGATTTTAACACTGGACTCTGTGTCATCAAACGGGTTATTCACTAAACTCTCGGTCATGTGCTCATTCAGTTTGCACTACTTCTCATATTTGCACTAATGTTTGTATTACATTACTGCCTATAGTCATACTACTGTTTACATTCACTGTTTACATTTATTAATACTGTTTACATTTATTACTACTGCTTTACATTTATTATTACTGTTTACATTTACACTACTTTTATCTACACTACTGCAGATACATATACAGCATTCTCTGACTAGCCTTATCTAAGGATGCCAAATGTGCCTTATGTGCCTTACTTCATATGCCACTTTGCCTCTATACCAACATCAACTACCTCATACATATACTGTGTACATTAACTTATATGCTGCTGTGCCACTCTTTGCAAATGTCAACGCTAGAAACTTCAGTTTATTTTATAGATATACGTTTTATACTTTTTATACTACTATGCAAAAACTCAGGACAGTATTACACTTTTATTATTTCATTTTATGCTTATGTTCATTGGGTGTTTGGTGTTTTAGGGGTGTTTGGTGTTTCAGTGTTGGTGTAAATTTTCATACTTTTATACTATTATGAAAAAACTCAGGACAGTGTTACACTTTTACTATTTTATGCTTATGTTTATTAAATGTTTTAGTGTTTAGATGGTTACTGTTGCACCGAGGGACTGAGAGAAATGCAATTTCGGTCCTGTGTATGTCCTGTACATATTGCAGTTCTGACAATAAAGTTGACTTTGACTTTGACTTTGACTTTGATACAGGTAGTCCTCGACCTACGACGGTCTCGAGTTACGACGTTTCGTGTTTACGACACGCATCGCCATAATTTTATTTTATTTTTTATTTTTTGAAAAATTGAAAAATTGTATTTTGAAAGCAGAGTTCCTTCCGGTTTTAACGGCAGAAGCAGTAGCTTGATGTCAGAAACAGCGGAAAAACACAGAAAGACCCGCTCTGAACGGAACTTCACGGCAGAACCAGCAAAGCAGTGGACAAGTACAGGCGGAGATTAAACGCTTTGGACAGAGGTTGACGGCGGTTTTACAATGGAATATGGCAGATGGACGGCAGATGGACCGAGCTGACGGTGGTTTTACGTCGTAAACAAATATTGGATGGACGGAGGTAGGCCACCGTACAGCAAGTGTTAGCCAGCTCCCTTTATGTGAATGGAGCCTGCTAGGGAGGAGGGAGAGAGCGCGATTCAACTTGCTCCTTCGTCTTAAAACAGAGGTTGATGGCGGTTTTACAACGGAATATGGCAGATGGACGGCAGAGAGACCAAGCTGACGGCGGTTTTACATCGTAAACAAATATTGGATGGACGGACGGACGGAGGTAGGCCACCGTACAGCAAGCTACCGGTAGTTAGCCAGCTCCTTTTATGTGAATGGAGCCTGCTAGGGAGGAGGGAGACAGCGCAATTAAACTTAATTTCATTTATTTATTTCTATAGCACTTTACACAACCACGGTGATGGTGACCAAAGTGCTTAACAAAAAACAGTGCAGTACTTAAAATGACAACAGATTAAAAATCAAGAAAAACACAATATAATAGCAAAAATAAAACCAGAAATGTCACCACATATTTAATTACTAAAAGCCAGTTGGAATAAAAAAAAGTCTTAAATTTCGATTTAAAAGGGCCAAGTTCAGTAATCTGACGTAGCTCAAGCGGGAGTGTATTCCAGAGTCGAGGTGCGGCCGCAGAAAAGGCACGGTCACCCCAGCGTTTATATTTTGTCCGTGGAACAGAGAGCAGGAGCTGGCTGACCTCAGAGACCTGGCGGGTGGAAAAACTTAACAACTCCGTTATATAAGGAGGAGCGAGGCCATTCAGAGCTTTAAAAACAAATAAAAGTTTAAAATCTATTCTAAAATGGACAGGAAGCCAATGTAGAGAGAAAACAGGTGTGATGTGGTCCCGTCTAGGAGTGTTCGTTAAAAGGCGAGCTGCCGCATTTGGAACAAGCTGGAGCTTGCCTCAGTGTTGACTGAGACACACCAACATACAGAGCGTTACAATAATTGAGCTTAGAACTGCTTAGAACTGATAAAAGCATGAACAGCCTTCTCCAAGTCGCAACAATTTAAAAAGGGTTTGACCTTTTTTAAAAGACGTAAATAAAAAAATCCAGACCGGACAACAGAGGCGATATGTTTGTCAAAGTGTAAAGCCTTATCAAAGGTCACTCCAAGGTTCTTCACACTACACTGAAGTTAATATTCAAATTTCCCAGGCCAGTTCCATCTTTGTCACCAAATATAATCCATTCTGTTTTATTGTCATTTAAAAACAGGAAGTTATTGTTTAGCCAATGTTTGATTTTAGAGATGCAGTCAAAGAGAGAAAACATTGGATTACAGGATCTAGGCCTTAGTGGTAAATAGACCTGCAAATCATCTGCATAAAAATGAAAGTTGACATTGTGTTGTCTTCTAATAGATCCAAGTAGCAACAAGTACAGTACAAGAAAAAAAACAGAGGGCCCAAAATGGAACCCTGGGGCACCCCACACAGAAGAGGGACTGTAGAGGAAGAGTAGCCATTGAGCAAGATAGAGAAAGTTCTGTCAGATAAATAGGACGTGAACCACTTCAGGGCCGTGCCACAAATCCCAACAAAGTCATGGAGGCGAGAAAGAAGGACAGAGTGGTCCACAGTGTCAAAGGCTGCTGTGAGGTCGAGAAGCACCAGAGCTACTGGGCACCCAGAGTCAACTGACTGAGCTATGTCGTTATGAACTCTCAGTAATGCAGATTCTGTGCTATGCCGGGATCTAAAACCAGATTGAAATTATCCAGGATTGTGCTTTTTTCCAAAAAAAGGTTGAATTTGCATAAGAATTATTTTTTCTAAAACTTTGGAGAGGAAGGGTAAATTAGAAATAGGTGTAAAATTAGATAAAACCAAGGGAAGGGGGCAGACCGTTGCATGTTTAAAAGCAGAAGGCATAACTCCAAGGGACAGACATGAATTGAAAAAAGCAAGAAGGTAAGGACCAACAATATTGAATACCTCTTTCAATAATCTAGTAGGGATAAAATCAGTGGGGCAGTTAGTGGGTTTAACAGATTTAACTATTTTGTCCAAGAGGGAATACGACACTGGTTCAAACTGTTCGAATAAAGCAGAACCAGCAGAGATAGGTGAAAACTCAGAAACAGAAGTAGCAGGTGCACCTGTGGCTTGTCTAACTGATGCAACTTTATCAATAAAAAATGAGAGTTCTCACAGGTGGAGGCTGAGGCATCAGGTAAGACTGAGGTGGGTGGATTTAAAACAGAGTTAATTGTATTAAATAACACCCTGGGGCAATGGCTACTGTTTGTGATGATGTTGGATAGAAATTGTGATTTTTTTGCATCATTAACGGATCTCTGATACAAAGCAAGAGTTTTCCTTAATAAAACCAAAGAATCATGTTGCCTGTCATGCTTCCACTGTCTTTCAGCTCATCTACACTGCCTCCTGAGTTTACATGCAGTAGGATTTTTCAGCAAATGGCCCAGCTCTGTGTTTAGGATGTCTGAACTTGACCGGAGCAATAGAGTCCAGGATCCCACTGCAGGTTTCAGAAAACGGTGATAAGAAATCTTTGGGACATAGAGAAACATCAGGACCAACTGAATAAAACTGTGAGTCCATAAAAGCTGTGGTGAACTGTCCGGCACTGGCTGAGGTGAGACAGCGGCGATGACAACCCACAGCCAGAGGCCTCCTGGCCGGTTGTGGGGCTGTAAATTGGAAACAAATAGGGAAATGATCCGAGATGGCAGACTCAGAAATTTCACAGTGAGAAATGGACAGTCCATGAGAAATAATCAGGTCCAGAGTATGTCCAAGATGATGTGTTGGTGCATTTACTGATTGTGTTAAAAGAATCCAAAAGCTTAAAAAACTCAGAAGCCAGTGAGTCAGTAGGACAATTTACATGAAAATTAAAATCTCCACAAAGAAAAAAACTGGTATACATGTAGTTGGAAATAATGTCAGCCAGGAATTCAGAGAATTCTTGAATGAATTCCTTATTATATTTAGGTGGGCGATAGGCAACAGCACATAAAACCTTAGTTATGAGCTTAATCATAAATCATAAATATCTGAAGTTCAAAGGAGGAGTAAGTGTTGGTGGGCAGAAGTCTGCATTTAAAATTCTCCTTATAGATAGTGGCAACACCACCACTGCGGCCTGACAGGCGTGGGGAGCTGAAG
The DNA here is from genome assembly GCA_038048925.1 of Garcialebias charrua. Lineage (NCBI taxonomy): Eukaryota > Metazoa > Chordata > Actinopteri > Cyprinodontiformes > Rivulidae > Garcialebias > Garcialebias charrua. Next base: position 9,930 of record JBBPBX010001518.1, on the reverse strand, counting down.
AAAGAGCAGCCCGAGGGGGAGAGCTCAGAAAATGTGCCGTTGTCGCCTGGTCTCAACCACGTTTCTGTCAGCAGCAGAAAGTCCATCTCTGGACTTTCTGCTGCTTTCAGAAGAAATCGTGGAGAATAAAAGTTTTGTTCATGACAGATCTAGTGTTTAGAAGAGCCATCTGGGTGGAGCACTGGCAGTTATCCTGGTATGTACAGCCAAAAGAGCGGAGGTTCTCCTGAACCCTGCCACGCCTACAGATCTTTACACGTCGAAGACCAGGAAATGCACTCCCGCCGGTGTCTGTATCCATAACGCGTAGCCAGCTGTAGGATTATACCATGGGGCATCGTATGTCAGCAGAGTTACATTTCCTGAGAATCCTGCTGAAGACTGGAATGTGGAAGAGGCGAAGTGAGCCCGGAGCTTCACAAGCAATCCACTCCTCCTGCCAAGTCTCCTGCAACGGCGTGCGCTGCGGGCGACCACAACACAAGGATCCCATAGAAATGGAGGTATGGATGCCAGGTGAGGTGGAGGAAAAGTCTTTGATTGTCCATAAGGGTCACAAAACGGTACCCACAATGGAATTAATATTTAAAAGTGTATGGCGGTCGTAAATAAACGGTGATGACACAATCTCAACAAAAGTCAGAAAAATCACAAAAAGTAATAACTTGAGGAGAGACAGACGGCGAGCCATGTATATCAGTGCCATCTTGCCACGCCCAAAAACTTGCTCCTTCGTCTTTAAAAATTGTTAGGATAGGCTAAGTGCTCGGTAACTGTACAGTACTGTACATGTTTTTTTTAGTATGTACATATGTTCCGACTTACGTTGAAATTCGCTTTACGACACCACGTAGGAACGGAACTCCGTCATAAGTCAAGGACTACCTGTATTTAATTACAGTATTAAACAGTTTTTTCCCCCCCATATTCCATGTGTCATTTAGTCTCCAAACAGGCACAAAAAAAACTTGGTTGATGCCTGGAGGTCTGTTTTTTTTCCTTTTTAAATCAAGGAGTCTGCCCCATCCACACTGTCACCCATTACTTCCATCCATCCATTATCTTTTACATACTTCTTCCTTTTCAAGTTGCGGGGGTCACTGCTGCCCATATCCAGCCATCACTCTGAGAGGGGCGGGGTACACCCTGGACATGTCTCCATTTCATGAAAGGAACACATGGACACATGTGTCTATGTAGGCACATAGATCACACAAGACAAACAACTGTTCACTCTCTCACAACTAGGGACATTTTAGTTACCAATTAGACTAACATGCATGTCTTTGGTCTGTGGGAGTAACCGGAGAAAACGCACGCATGCACGGAGAGAACATGCCAACTCCACCCAGAAGGGCCCCCACAGCCAGGATTTGAGCTGGTGACCTACTTGCTGAGAGGTGGCAGCTCTGCCAACTGCACCACCTTGGAGCCCCCAATATTTCATGAGACATTTATAATCAATACAATGAAAAAAAAAAACATACAAATCAAACACATTTTCCAAGCACCTCTATCAAACAGTCAAACTTGAAGACAAAGTCACGTGTTTCCCCTGCTGTGTCTCTACACACCTGTCTCCACACGGCCTCCTGATTGCCTTTGCACCTCCACAGCACAGATGGATGTGTCAAGCTGTTGTTCTTTCATTGTATACAAGAAGCAAAGTTAATAAGAGAGGATGAAGAGTAAAGGAAACCAAAGATATGATGATGCTTGAATTGTTGTAAAACAGGCTGTGTAGTTGGTGATCGAATAATTAATCACATAATGTATGCAGATGATTTGGTAATCTTGTGCCCATATAGTGCTGGCTTTCAACAATTACTAAGGGTCTGTTCCCAATATGGTTATGACTTTGACATCAAATATAACGCTAAGAAAAGCAAAGTTATGATTGTTAGAAGTAGGGCAGATAAACATCTGATAACCCCTGACTTCTCTCTATCTGGTGCTGTCCTCAATATATGCAATGAATTTAAATATTTGGGACATTACTTAACTGATGACCTCTCCGATGATCGTGACATCTGTAGGCAATATCGTATGATATATGCACAAGCTAATACTGTATTCTGATCAGAAAGTTTGGTATGTGTTCATCCTCTGTGAAGATAGCTCTTTTTAAAGCTTTTTGTACTTCACTATACACTGCTCATCTGTGGCGAAGATACAAAAAAAGTAGCCTGCAGAAACTTTATGTGGCATACAATGATGGCATGAGGCTGCTCCTCAAAGTGCCTAGATGGAGCAGTGCTAGCCATATGTTTGTACATAATGCTGTTCCCACATGTGCTGCTGTGCTCAGGAATCTTATGTATAAATGCATGTGTAGATTATCTGTGTCATGCAATAATATAATTGCAAATCTAGTAAATCCTGCTTTTAGTGCAGTGAGATTTTCTTCAAGATTGTGGAATCATTGGCGTCATTATTTATTTATGACTCAGTGAATTACAGTATTTGTCTTTTATTATATTATTTTATTTGTTTTTTATGGACCTTTATGTGTCGTCATCATTTATTTGTGACTCAGTGAATTATTTGTCTATTATATTATTTTATTTGTTTTTTATGGACCTTTATGTGTCGTCATCATTTATTTGTGACTCAGTGAATTATTTGTCTTTTATTATATTATTTTATTTGTTTTTTATGGACCTTTATGTGTCATCATCATTTATTTGTGACTCAGTGAATTATTTGTCTTTTATTATATTATTTTATTTGTTTATTATGGACCTTTATGTGTCATCATCATTTATTTGTGACTCAGTGAATTATTTGTCTTTTATTATATTATTTTTATTTGTTTTTTATGGACCTTTATGTGTCGTCATCATTTATTTGTGACTCAGTGAATTATTTGTCTTTTATTATAATATTTTATTTGTTTTTTTATGGACCTTTATGTGGCTGAAATAAAGTTTGATTGAATGATTGACAACAAATTAGCAAATGTAAGGCTATAACTTTTGATTTTTTGTTAAAGTTGCACCAAAACCCCAAACTCAATGCCCAGTTTTAGACTGAAAGTTGGTATAAAGTAGTGCTGAACCATGAAAGCTCATTTTAAAGAACGGAACAAGTTAAACATTAATTTTACAGAAGTATTTTTCTGATTGTACATTATGTATGAACCACTCCTTCCTAAGCTTCTTCAGGTTGTTGGCTCTGAAACAAGTTACATTTTTTCCTTTAGCTTTTCCCCTTTTTCCTGAAATGATTAAACAGGTGCAGCATCACTGGTGGTGTAAGTACAAAGTTTAATCTGTAGAAGACCAATGATTAGGACTATGTGATGACAGCACTTTATTGTAAGGTTGGTGTGTTACTCCATTTCTCGCCCCCCATTTGGCTACGTATTTATCAGAGCCTTCTCGTCTGGCGCTGCACTCCTTCACATCTCTCTGCAGCTTTGCTCTTTTCCCCTCCCTTTAAGGAAGATGAGATCTCCTCTATTATGGCCCTGACAACTTTACTTTTCTTGATGATGATGCATTTTCTGTCAAACTTAAACATCAGTGCTTCAGTGTGAAGATTGATAATTTTACCTCTGCTTCTGTTGCCCTCCCCTGGGGTGTACTCCAGGGCTCCATCCTGGGTCCTCTTCTCTTTTCACTTTACCTTCTGCCACTCGGTTCTATTTTTAGAAAGCATGGGGTGCAGTTTAATTTATATGCAGATGACTGTCAAGTCTATTTCCCTGTAAAACAAAATGGCTCCACGCAGTCTCTTCTGGACTGTCTTAGTGACATTAGAGGGTGGATGGCACTTAATTTCCTCCATTTTAATGATAAAAAGACTGAGGTTATGGTCTTTAAATCTAGTGCTCCTGACAGTCCCACCACTTTTGATTTTTCCTCTTTGGCCCCATATGAAAAGTCGATTGTGACAAATCTAGGAGTGAAAATTGACCCCTGCCTGAAACTGGACTGTCACATCAACAGCATGGTTAAGTCCTCGTTCTTTCATCTGAGGCGCCTGTCAAAAATCAAGCCCCTCCTTTCTAGACACCACTTAGAGACAGTAATCCACGCTTTTATTACTTCACGCCTGGATTATTGTAACTCTCTTCTGATCGGAGTTAACAAGGCCTCGCTCTCACGGTTGCAGCTGGTACAAAATGCTGCTGCACGATTTTTGACTGGTACAGGCAGACGTGAGCACATCACTCCAGTTTTAATGTCCCTTCATTGGCTTCCTGTCCAGTTTCGAATCCATTTTAAAGTTTTATTGTTTGTTTTTAAGTCTTTGAACGGTTTTAGTCCCTCTTATCTGTCTGAATTGCTTCACCTTTATGTACCATCACGTGCTCTTAGATCCTCTGATCAGATGTTTTTAGCAGTCCCAAAAACCTTTTATAAAACCAGAGGAGACAGAGCTTTTTCAGCTCTGGCTCCTAAATTGTGGAACGAGCTGCCACTGAAGGTCAGGCAGGCCCCATCAATCTCTGTTTTTAAAACTCGTTTAAAAACACATTTTTTTCATTGGCTTTTAAACCAGAGTGAGTTCGCATCTTTGTTTTAATGTTGTATTCTTTTACTTGTGATGTTCTGATTATTTATTTGATTGTTTTTATTGTTTTGTGCTTGTTTTTGTGCTTGTACAGCACTTCGGATGGCAGATGCTGTATGTTTAAGTGCTATATAAATAAACTGGGATGGTATGGTATCAAATCTTATGTGGGATATCATATACAGAACTAAAGCAATATTTCTGCAAGAGATTCACACTGACAAATTGAACAGGTCCCTTTTTTATACTTTTGAGTGTTGTGGGAATCTGTTCCTTCCCTGCTCACCTGGTTATGTCCACACCAGGTGTTTGTTATAATTAGTGTCACCCTTTACATATTTGAGTCTCTGCATCTCAGTAGTGGAACACTGAGTAATGTATCATCTCAATCCCTCCTATGTCTAGCCCTTGCCTCCAGTGCCCATTCCAGGGTATAGAAAGTAGAGTCGCTGCCCCTTCAGTATGTGTTTTTTACTTTTGAGTAATAAATCGTATTTGTTTTATTACCTGAGTTGACTCGGAGTCCTGCTTGCACGTTGGGTTATCAAGACAACCGGATCCGTGACACGTGTATATCTGCCCGGCCACTAAAGTGGAGGCTGCACTGGAGGAGCTACATCATGACCAACGAGCATGAAAACATATCCTGACACTGCTGTTATTACTCTGGAAGATTTTAATCACTGCAATCTTCAGAAGAAAATCCTACTTGCATCAGTTTGTGACCTTCCCCACCAGGGGAAATGAAATACTGGATCACTGCTACAGCAACATCAGGAATGCCTTCTCAGCTGAATCCAACCTCACGGTAAGTCTGCTCACCTGGCTATCCAGCTTAAACCAATTTACAACAACAGGCTCAAGACACAGTCAGTCAAAGTCAGGACTGTTAACACCTGTACTGATGGTGCAAAGTATATCTTGCAGGACTGCTTGGAGGCCACAGACTGGAGCACCTTCACAGAGGCTGCAATCACTATCCATGAATATGCAGAGTCTGTGAGTGACTAAATATGCTGGTGTACATCCATATGTGCCCCTCCCAGGATTGTACGGATGTTCCTCAACCAAAAACCTTGGTTTAGCGGTGATGTTAAACAAAAAGGAAGTGGAGAGAGGCCTTCAAGTTAGAAGACCAAGAGGAGTTTAAGAGAGCCTACAAGCTGCCAGAGTCCATCAGAGCAACAAAATGGCTAACTCAGAAAAACCAAACCAACCAAAATGTGCAACATGTAGCAAGTAATTCAGTCCATCACAAACTACAGGAGAACCACAGCAACCACAGATCCCTGAGAGGTCACCCTTCCAGACAGCCTCAACACATTCTATGCCAGGTTTGACAGGTTGAACACACACATCCTCAAGAGCCCACTGTGACCCCGCAGACACTGCCTTCCAGGTGACACACAAACACACACAAGTCCTGAAGGCTCTGAAGAAGTTGAACCCTCCTGACAAGGCTGGGGGACCCGATGGAGTTCTTCCCAGAGCTCTGAAAGCTTGTGGGGAACAACTGGTTGGAGTATATGCTGACGTCTTCAACCTGTCGTTATGGATCCTGGACTTCCTGACAGATAGACCACAGGTGGTGAGAATAGGAGAATGGGTGTCTGCAGAACTTGCAGTCAACACAGGATTCCTGCAGGGCTATTGCCTCAGCCCTAAACTCTTTACCCTACACTTATGACTGTGTCTCCACCCAGAACAACAGCATTGTTATTAAATATGCTGACGACACCACTATATTGGGGCTCATCGAGGAGTGGAGCAAGTCAGGATACAGGACTCTTGTCAAACAACAGGATAACCTATGGAGATAAGAACAACCTCATCCTCAATACTGAAAAGACCAAAGAAAGCATATTGGACTCCAGGAAGAACCCTCCCACATTGCAGTCTCTCATCATTAAAGGGACTGATGTAGAGAGTGCTAACATAGATTCTTGGAACCATAGATTACATCTGACTTGAGCTGGTCTCTCAGCACAGCCACAGTGAAAAAAGCCCAGCAAAGGTTTTACTTCGTTAGGCTCCTCAGGAAAGCGGGTCTGAATCAGCACCCTCTCACCCAGGCTTATATAAGACTGATAGAGAGAATCCTAACCCCAGGCAGCGGGTTCGGATGTTGTCAGTCCATACAATGGGCATTATCATCTGTTATCATCCCCATGTATAGCGGCGAAACTGTCCAATCTACCACCTAGCGTGTTTAAAATAACGTTATGAGCGTTATAATCGCTGTGAGTAGGCAGCGTGTTTCCGTGAACCCGGAAGTGTTGTGTTTTTGTTTTTTCAGCGTATGTAACCGTTTTCCTAAACCTAACCTTAAACCTGACCCAGAGGACCCAGAGGACCAACACTAAACCTAACCCCCTTACCCTTATGCCTAAACCTAACCAAGACCCTAAACCTAACGCCAGAGGCTTTACTCTAAACTTTAACACGTAGCTAAAGACGGAGTCTGCTGTCATCACTTGTATCTATATATATGCAAGATGGCCGCGCTCCGACCGGCAGCAGCTTCATGGGCTCTCAGTTCATCTCTAGCTTTTAGTAGTTTTAATAGTGATTTTAACTGTTTAATCTTAATTAAATTTTAATTTGATTTTAGCTGTTTTTATATAAAAGTCCAACCAAGGACTGGGTTTGCAAATTAGCCTATGGCTAGAAATCCTGTGTACAAGACAACGGTTGCTTCGTTTTTAACATGTAACATTGTTTATTGTGCTGTCCTTGTTCAAATAAACTTGAATGAATGAATGAATAGTGATTCTGTACCTGACTCTGCACGTTTTATGCGGGTGAATTATAGCCGAACTGAACTGTTGAGAATTGGAGCGGATCAGCCACAGGGAACAGCTGTAATCAGCAACAAACTTAAATCTACGCTCGGTAGGATGCAGCTTTTGAAGTCTTCCACCTGGAAGCTACACCGGAGGTGCTCCGGCTCACGCTCCGGCGAAAAGAAAAGGAAACGGTGCTCCCGGCGTCAGAAGCGAGGCTGCCGGGCGGGGATTATGGTGAGACTGAGGGCTGACGCTAAAACCGGGAGACCCCCGATGCCGGCTCTTTTTCTGTCTAACGTCCGCTCGCTGGACAGCAAAATGGATTTGCTTCGTCTGAGAGTGACAACGTCGGAGGAAATGAAGAAGTGCTCTGTGCTTTGCCTCACGGAAACGTGGATTTCTAAGGAAACACCAGACTCTGTGTATGAACTGGATGACAGACTCTTTTTCAGAGCGGATCGTTGCACAGAGACTACGGGGAAAACACGAGGCGGCGGTGTCTGTGTGTACGTGAGTACGAACTGGTGCTCAAATTGTGCTGTTATAAAAAGCCTTTGCACAGCTGCTGTGGAGTTGATCACAGTGAGGTGTCGTCCCCATTATCTACCCCGCGACTATTCAGTGATCCTTATCACAGTTATCTACATCACCCCTGATGCTAATGCTAATGTTGCCCTGGAAGAAATTCATGACTTAATCAGCTCGCTGCAGTGTAAATACCCAAAGGGGCTCTGCATTGTTTTAGGTGACTTCAACCACGTGAATTTAAAGGACTGTCTCCCTACCTTTAATCAACACGTATCCATAGCAACACGAGGAAGTAACACCCTCGATCACGTCTACACAAATGTAAGAGGCGCGTACACAGCGAAGCCACGCCCACCGCTTGGGGGTTCTGATAATTTATCCCTCTTTATGGTCCCAGCACAACTCCCCCCACTAAGACGTTGTAAACCAGAACAAAAGGAAGTAAAAATTTGGCTCCAGGACAGCACTCCCATGCTGAGAGACTGCTTTGAAAAAACTGATTGGAGTGTTTTTAGGTAGGCTGCTGCTAATGGAAGCTCAGTGGACCTGGAACTTTATGCATCCTCAGTACTGGGTTATATTAGCACATGCTCTGAAAATGTATCCATAAAAATATGTTAAATCTTACCCCAACACAAAACCCTGGTTAAACAAAGAGGTTCGCACCCTACTGGCAGCCAGGAACACTGTCTTCAAGTCTGGAGACTCAGAGGTGCTGAGAAAGACCAGGAAAGAGCTGGTTGCTGGCATCAAGAGGGCCAAGGCCACATATGCACAGAGGATCGAGGGACAGTTCACCTCACAAGACCCACGGAGCATGTGGAAGGGCATCAAATGCATAACTGATTATAAGGGCAGGAGCAAACAGTGCCCCAAAGACCCATCTCTGCCTGATGCCCTCAACAAGTTTTATGCACGGTTTGAAGACCCAAATAGACCACCCAGCACCAGACTCACCTCATCACCAGATGAAGAGCATCTCAGCGTGACCGCAACAGAAGTGAGGAGTAGTCTCAGAAGGATCAACCCTCATAAAGCAACTGGACCGGACAACATCCCCGGGAAAGTTCTGAAGGAATGTGCGGACCAGCTCTGTGAGGTGCTGGCTGACATCTTCAACACCTCACTTGCTCTGGAAACAGTCCCCACCTGCCTGAAGACCGCCACCATCATTCCAGTCCCAAAAAGCTCCACAGTGACTGGTCTGAATGACTATCGGCCGGTGGCTCTCACCCCGATAGTCGCAAAATGCTTCGAAAAACTGGTCATGACCCACATCAAAACAACCGTCAACATCAACGAGGACCCTCATCAGTATGCTTACCGTGAGAACCGATCAACAGAGGACGCCATCTCTTCCGTGGTCCACACTGCTCTCACCCACCTGGATCAGAAAGACTCCTACGTCCGTATGCTCTTTGTGGACTTCACATCTGCCTTCAACACCATGATCCCCCAAACTCTGATGGACAAACTATCCACACTTGGACTAAGCCCCTCCATTTGTAACTGGGTACTGGACTTCTTAATAAACAGACCTCAGTCTGTGAAGATCCACAACTTCTCCTCCTCCACCATTACCCTCAGCACTGGCTCTCCTCAAGGATGTGGAAACATTCGTGTATAATAAAAATAATAAATTAACAGTACTGTATTTATCTGAGGACCAGACTCTCATTTTGAGCAAGCATGAAGGTGACAGTGGGAAGGAAAAACTCCCTCAAGAGGAAGTAACCTTTAGCAGAACGAGGCTCAAGAGGTCATCTGCTTCGACCAGCTGGGTTTGGTAGGAACAGATACACAATGGCAGGTCAAGAATCACATGTTATTATAGAAATAATATCTAATGAAAACTATTCAATTTTAGGAGATGAGGTCAGTTTGTCCTCCAGTAGTCTAAGTCTACTTTTCTTTTTAAGCGAGCCTACTCTGCCTCCGCATGACTTTATCTTAGATCTTAGTTGATATGATCATTATTTTAATTGATTTTATTATTGATTTTTGTTGTTTTATCATTGATTTTACTGGATTTTATCACTTGTTTTTATTTGATCTTTGATTTTAGTTGCACTTTGTAGCACTTTGAGATTTTTGTTAA
>JBBPBX010001517.1:74255-97564 GCA_038048925.1 Garcialebias charrua | reverse complement strand
AATGACAGCGATCAAAACAGTCAAGGCTGTGTGCCCACCATAGTTGGGCTTGGACATAATATTAGTAATTGATTGTCACTTTAAAAATTGTTTTCAAGAAAGCGTAGCAATTATGTTGTTATGTTATTACCTGCACACCACGGAGCTGACAAATGGCAATTGGCTCGATGCTGCTCTGTGGTCAGAGTTCCCTCAAGCCCTTCGAAATGTCCCGAGGTCAGCTTTGGAAGACAAAATTAGGAAGCAGGATTCCACAGTAACGTCTGAGGCAAACGTAAGTCATATGGTAATGATAAGATAAATATTTTACTCGGCACATTTTTGGCTCCAGCATGAGAACACACTTGCACACGGGGGAATGCTTTTTGAAAATTACATTTGCTTCGAGGCAAAATTTGGGAATAAAATGCATTCCAAAAGTGCTTGGCCTAATGAATATTTAACTTAACAGAATGTTGCATGTTTTGATTAGTAATTCTACACTGTTGTCACTTTGTTGAATGATGCGTCAACTCAAAGTGCTGGAATTCACACATTCAGACCTGTTTTGGTTAATTCATTTAAATTAACCATAAATAAAGTGCAATCAATAGCAGCCCGTTTTACAAACATAATTAACTTAATTCAAGATAATTTGGGGGGGACTGCTGCAGGATACAGAATGAAATGTGAAAAGGGGAAAACTGGTAATGGAGTATTTATGTGGAACACAAAGAAAACCTATTACTGCAGTCCATCCCATTTACTGAGGAGGAAGCATAATGGAGACTGGACCTGGTCCTGAAGTCCAGCTGTGGATGTCTGTGCTGCAGACAATGCTGCAGAAACAGGGTGGTCACTCATTAAAAACCTCCAGTTTGCAGAGGGAAGAATGTGCCTGAAAGGCTTGTGCAGCGCAGATGATCTGTGCACCCTTTCACAGCACTGTGACCGCTAGCGTGAGGGCGTGTCAATTAAGGAGGCTTGTTGGGTTCCTCTCGTCAAAGCACCTAAATAATTTAACCATCAGGGGTCAGATTGCATTAAACAGTGTGGCATCGGGTCTATAACATGACGGTGTTTATAGAGCTACAAATTATTGGGAAGGCTAAACAGAAACTGTGTGACACTGCGTGATGCAACATCGCAGACTTTGACAGTGAAAGCATGTCACTGTTTTAACCACCAGTATCTAATGCTCTCAATCTTTACTTGGTGGGAACGTATAAATTGGATCTGCTGATTCTTTAACTGCTTCTATCACACTAGATTAGGAAGGTGAGCTGGATGATGGACCCCCTGATGCTTAATTGAAGTTTCATTAATTGTGCTGAAATTCAGCTGGAAAAAAAGAGCCGCTATGACTGCAGGGCTAGTGTGGAGCCTTCCTCTGTGCAGTGTTTTAAGCCAATTATAGGTATTTTTCAGTGTCGTTATCCCCACATAACTGGAAAAGAAGCCTATTTTAATCTGACCTTGAATGTCCCACTGTGGTTGTCTGCTCTGAGGATACAGACCAGGGGCCTCATGTACAAAGACTTGCGTAGATTTCTTACTGAAAAGTCACGTACGGACAAATCCAGAAAAGTGTCCACGCACAAAAAAATCCAGAATTATCAAACTGTGCGTACACCTGAATCCACGCACATTCCTTATGTACAACACAATTGACGTGGAACTGAGCGCACGTGAGACACCTCCCCTGACACGCCTTCATTTACATATGTTAAACAGATGCAAATTACTTCCTGCATGTGTGAAGGACATGTTTGTTTGATCCCTGCGCGATCAGAAATGATTTCTAGATTCAGGAAAATAATGAATTTAATATAATATGAGTGAGGACAAACATCCTAAGTAAGAATAGTAATAAAATGTGTTCATCATGCAAAGAACGAGTGATTGTGTGTCGGTATGCGCACCCTGCTGTGGTGCGCGAACCGGCTCATTCATTCATTCTGTGTGGAAATATTAACTTTGCGCACGAGTTTATTACCATTATTACTGTAAACACAGAGGAACTTACTTGGATGTTTGCTAGAACATAGATCTTTGTTTATGTAGATGATGTGAAGAAACGAGTCTGTGCGTCTTGGTGGAGACATTTCATGACATGATGTTGGCGTCTCCAGACGCAGCGCGCGCCCCGCAGCCCTGTGCGCAGTCTGTCTGTGAAGCTTTTACTCTCCTACAAGTTATATAACAAGGTGTACTTTCACGTGTCATTTTGGGGGAATCTACAATAAACGCAGATAATGAAACACCTCCAGCTGCCGTGTCGACACCGGTGAGGGTGCGCGCGCGCTCCAAAGCGCGACCACTCAGCCTTTGGAAACATATGGATGAGACCATTCTATTGGACATGATCCGGCTTTGTGTGGACTGGACTGCACAGTCCCGATCGACCTGCAGCTCCCTCATAGCTCGGGAACAGTTTGACCGCTGCTTCTGTATGCACGCGTGATGCACGGCTCCCCAGAGCGCAGCAGCAGTGCCAAACTGAAAAATTATTATTTCTGAAAACGGCTGATAAGCCATATCCTAGATCGGAAAATTATATCTGTTTCTAAATAAATGCTCTGCGTGTTACACTATTTATTATAACCTCCAGTAAGGCTGAATGAATCCGTTCCTGTTAAATTTATTTTTGGCACAACTTTGCGCGTGCTTTATTTCACTGCGTCATGTGGATGTAATACTTGTTAATCGTGTGTTTGGAGGGAATATTAATCATTTTCACATCATGAACAGTTAATAATAATAATAATAATAATAATAATAATAATTATGAATTCAATTTATAACGCACTTTTCATTAATGGAAATCTCAAAGTGCTACAAGGTGCAACATATTTGAATGTCAATAAGACAAATAATAAAACAATTAAAATCAACAACAGTATCAACTAAGATCAAAAGTAGAATCATGAGGAGTAAAGTATGCTCGGTTGAAAAGAAAGGTCTTCGAGCCGCTCTTAAAGTCAACCACAGACTGTGGGGCTTCAGTTTCACAGCGGCACCTGTAAGTGTCGCCAAAGGAAATATAACCACAGAAACGTGCGTACGCAAGCAGGGGAGCATCCGTGAATTTGTACGTGAATGCGCAGGTATTCCCGTTCATATCAGATTTGATACATACGCCACTTTGCGTGGAAAGTGACGTGCGCAATGTTTTTGTGCGCACGCATGGTTGATACATGAGGCCCCAGCTCCCTCGTGAGAATTTTATGTATTCTCTGATTAATTATTCACCAGCTCATTGCTAAAGGAAATCAGACCTGTCGAGGAACTGACAGTTTAGTAGTTTTGGGCACTCTCTTTACAGAACAATACTAACAATATAGTTAATTTTGTAACAGTTATATTTACATTTTTTTGGTTGGAGGAAAAAAAAACATGGAAACCTCTTTCATTTTTTTTTAAATATACCAGGTTTTAAACTAAGGCAAATGCATCTTGAAATTAAAGGTTTGGCCTTTTTCATTTATGTGACAGGCAACAATAAATGGCAAGATGAGTTTTATGTTGTTCATCATTCATTCAGTTAAACATTCATTCAATTACTTCTAACCTACAAAGCTCTCAACAACCTAGCTCCATCTTATATTTGAGATCTTATTCTTCCATATTTTCCTAACAGAGCACTTTGCTCTCAGACTGCAGGCTTACTCGCAGTTTCTAGAGTTTCCAAAAGCAGAATGTGAGGAAGATCTTTTATCAGGCTCCTCTCTTGTGGAATAAACTTCCAGTTTCTGTCCAAAAGGCTGGCACATTGTCCATTTTTACAAATTGGGTTTAAGATTTTCTTTTTTGATAAATCCTATAGTTAGGGTTGGCTTGTCATGCTGCCTTAAGCTTAGACTACTAGAGGACAAATTGACCTAATATCCTTAAATAAATTGCTAAAATTGAATAGTTTTCATTTGATGTTATTTCTATCTTAACATGATTCTTGACCTGCCATTGTGTATCTGTTCCTCCCAAACCCAGCCGGTCAAAGCAGATGGCCGCCTGTCCAGAGCCTGGTTCTGCTAAAGGTTTCTTCCTCATGTGGGAGTTTTTCCTTTCCACTGTTGCCTTCATGCTTGCTTAATATGGGAGTTCTGCAATGGAGTTAAGTTTCAAAAAAGTCTGATCCTCAGATAAATAATGTTAAATTATTATTTTTCTATATGACTGTTTCTGTTCAGTGCCCTGATGTGACTTCTGTTGTGACACGGTGCTATATAAACAAACTGAATTGAATTGAATTGAAATTAAACTGGGGTCAAAATGCAGATTTGGTGTGTGGAAAAGCTACGGTACATACAATTCTTACTGCTTTGAAAACAAAAGGTTATTATTAAGGTTATTATTATTGGATGAAAAGGACGAAGAAAAGAACAGTTAATCCTGCTTTTCAGTCTGTCAGGTTGTGAGATCAGAACATTAAAAGCTGAAAAATAAATGGCCAAAATTAGAAGAATTCCATCTTAGACTCTGAGCCTCAGTTAACATATTAAAACTTCATATCAGTACAAATTAAAAAGGACTGAACAAGTCTGGTTTGTTTGCAATGGTTGCCAAAAGAACAGTTTTAATATAAAAAATGGTAGTCATCTTAGGTTTGAAAAATTTATGTTTTGTAGCCTTTTAAACAGACTAGACTTAAATAAGGAGATGGATGTGTATTAAAGTGTGACCCATTGGAGATAGTTAAGCATATCAAACAAGTAACTCTATATTTCACCTTCTCCAAGGATGCACTCAACCCATTTGCTTGTTTTGAATTCCTATTTGCATCTTTCATCCAAGTTCATCAGTTAAAGGAAAACTGTTGCTGCTCTCTGTGTTTACTTGTGTGCTTAAACCAACAGTCCTGTTAGAAGTGTGTGTTCTAAGTAAACTGCAGGCAGCAGTGTTGTCAAAAATGTTACCGTTTGCACATTATTTACCACGTTCTACGAATAGGAGGTTTTTTTTTTCTTCTTAATTTTGCATCTGAGCATTTATAATTTTCTTTTAAATAAAAAGTTCTTATGGTTTGTAACTGGTCACATTAGGTCAAGTAATTTTGGTCAACATATTTAAGTCGTATACTTTTATTTTTTATTAATAATTACCCCTTTTCCCATGCGCCCTGTATATTTAACAGGTGCCATAGTACTCTGGAGTTGAGAAAATTAAAGTGTCAGCAGCACACTGACAGAACATGCCATCCTGCAGGATGGGACCATCTCAAATAGACTCCATTAAACTCATCCAGAAATCAGGGGGTAACAGCTTTTCAGACTTACGACACCCTTCTGTTACTGAAGCTTCCAGCCTGTCCAACATTAAATCATTTTCTTAGTTTTAACGAAGCAGGCAGAAAAGCGTGGTGTGCCCCGGGAGCTCTGCGTTTAGCATCAATGGAGATCCAGTCAAACAACCAAATACAGAGTGAGGAAATTGGCTGTCTCCTTCCCCTGGGCCACATATTAATGAGACAATGCCACACAGCAGCCAATTACAACCACTCCCACACAGATGCCTTTGGTCTGAGTCAACCTCCCACTGTAGATTCAACCCACTTCCCCCAAGTCACCATTCCTTTACATGAGCATACATACATCATATTCCCTGTGACACAAATTAATTCAGGACATAAATCATGTGTTTAAGAGAAAAAATTATTTGCTAAAAATCAGCAATAAAAATATAAAATGAAAAGCTCACGGTAATTAAACAAATACAACAAAATATAATTTTAACTCACATAGATGACTTGTAATAAACATTTAAGATGGTGCTTGATCTGCCCCACATGTATTCTGTAGCTTTTATTGAGCTTTTTGAATTTAAACTTGGCAGAGGACTGTGCACAGTGTGAACCACCCATCAAGATGATTTTCTTTTGTTTCAAACTCACCTCCGTTGCAATCTACCTGCTGCCTTTGAACTCTTAAAAGACCCAGATGGACTAAAAGAGAAGGTACAAGCAAGAAACAGAAAAAAAAGCCTACCAAACTTTGACCTTCGTGCTGTGAGGTAGCCTGGCCCTCGCCTTCCTGCACAGCTCCGCTCAATTCTCATTTCCCTCACTAGCCTGGCCCTCGCCTTCCTGCACAGCTCCGCTCAATTCTCATTTCCCTTCACTGCTCAGTCTGGGACTTCTCCCATAGACAACGATTTCTCCGGCTGATTTTTGACCGGACCAATCAGAGAACAGAAGGGGCGGAGTTTTTGGCCCCTAACCCACGCCCCCACCTGTCCCAGCGCGCAGCCAGCGAGCAGCCGCATGTTCTCATTCAAAGCGATGCAAAGCGATGCAGGACTGTTTTATATGTGACACAAATGTATTAATTTCCCCTTCTTAATCCCTTATCTGGAGTTTTCTTTTGTTTTTTTGGCCAAAAGTCAAGTGATCGCTCCCTCCTCCTCCTCCTCTCTCTCCGCTGAGTGCAAAGAATAAGGAAGTGCCTCAGGTTGTCACGAGAGAAAAAAACTCGGGTTTTACGTTGTTGCCCGAGTCCCTGCATATTTTCTGGTCTTCTGGTGTGCTGGACCAGCGCTACATGGTTTTATTTTATATTTTTCAAACGTTTTATTAACATATAAACACAGAATATGCAGGCAGCGAGAGAAAATGCAGCAGGGGGCGGAGCTGATGTCAAGTTCGGCAGAGCACAGAGGGGGAGGGAGCAGAATGCTTTTCCCTGTTCAAAATTTTTCTAAGATCCAATGGTTTTGTTCCTCAGGCAGAGGCCACGCCTCCAGCAAGAATCGTTTCTCAATGGAGAAAGTCCAGACCCTAGTACGAAGCGAAGTGAAGGACAAGGGTCTGGTTTTAACCAGGCTAGCTGTGAGGTGACAGCACTTAATTGTCAGTATTGTTTTCTTCCCAACAGAGTTCTGTTGGAATTTGGATAATTACTTTTAAATAAAACTGCCAAAGAAAAAGAGAGCTTTGAACAAAAAAACAAAAAAAATTATCCTGCAGGAAGCCAGTTAACCAGAACAAATAAGTCTCTAAATAATGCTCTTGAAAATGTCTGTATTTAGAAGACCTTGTCTAACCTGTGTGAGATGGCTCATTAATTGTGCATCACAAAACGGAGGCGATGGTAATAAGACGACCTGCCTGGAATCACAGTGCCTGTTATTGTTGATAGCACAGCTTACATGGCCCTTTGGAAAGGAAAAGTCAGTGGTGTGACAATCCTCAGCGCAACGGCAGTAAACTGCAGCTTCTGCTTTGCAAAACTTTGAATTCAAACAGAGAGTAATAATTATTAACTAACACCTTAGAAATGGGCCTGGTGTTCCGGTGCACTGCACATTTAAACAGAAATTCCAGAAGGAATATCTGGGGAAACCCCCAAACCTTCCACCTACCATATATACCGCTGTGTGCTGAGCATCATTAAGCAAAGTCAACCTTTGCACTTTGACACCACGAGTGAATATGGAAATAAAGAAGGCCTAATTCTGCCACAATCTGGCCCATTTTGAGAGCATAGGCAGACAGATACCTGTCTAGGGACGTGAAAAATCTTTGGGCCCAGCTGATGTTCGGGGTGAATCGAGGCCAGTGGTACAATACGTAGACCCAATGCACCTCAGGGGAGGAGTTGGAGGGAGTGCCATGACTGGAATTAATTTTCTGTGATTGAGGCAATTGCCAAGGTTACTGCAGCCAATCAAACAGTGAAATGTCGTTGGAAGTATTGTTTTCAGAGACACCGGTCACAACTCATACCAAGAAAATGCTAATGATAGTTTCATCTTCTATCATTTGAAAAAGATGAAAAAGCAAAACATCTTGTCCCTTCAGGGAAATTTTGTTCCTGGGTAAGGACGATCAGACTCTTGTATTCAAAGCAGAGTTATTCATTTGAGTCCTCCCAAGTATTCTACATTTTTTGGCATAGTGGGAAAAAAATAGAAATGTATTTAAGTAATTCCGATGCTAGTTCTTAAACATAATCATAATCTACATACATACTTAATCTACGTACATAATCTCGTTTCATCACATGTACCACATGTGGTGCGAATGACAATAAAGATTCTCTGACTCTCTGACTTAAACAGTGTAAACAGTTTTATTTTACAAGAAAAATAAACATTTATCCAAAGTAAGAAACACTGATGCTTTTCCAAGAGTTTTCAGCCTAATTTAACTAGAATGTAAACTATAAACATATCTCCTGAGCTTTATTTACTTGTATACAGCTTTAGTACCTGACTGCAAAGATATTCAATAATTAAGGATAATCTTTGTTAAAATGAGGTGCAGCAGTGAGATGAAAGATAATGCACGTGGTGTCTTTTTCGCTAAAAATCATCAAGATTCAAGTACAGAACATGTATTGGTTAAAAAGTAGGTCATAGTGTTGAGTTTACTCTTTTGCAGCATACTAAAAGTGTTTCACCCCCAGCATGTAAATAGGAACATAAAATAGCTTTAAGTAGCTTCAGAAAATGATTTATGTCTGTTACAGAAAATCAAAATTAGCTTCTGAAAACTCTAAAGTTTGTTCCAGATTCGTTCAGCTGCTCCATACACAAGTAATCTTTAAAGACATTTTGAATATCATATTTCTCTCCCTATAAGTAAAAGTTATTTGCATAATTTACATGGCCTGCGACTTATATGCCGAAGTGACATATTTATGGATTTTTTCCCCATATTTATAAACTAATTTTTGGTGGGGATATGACCGTTTTCATTCATTCTGACTGAAAATATTGAACACTACCATTTTCAGCTGCTAGATGGCAGTCGAGCAGTATGGAATGCCATTGTATCAAGTAATAGGTAAAAGTGGCTATTAATGACACAGTCCGCTTGCCATAGACTGCCACCATGGTCTGCTTGGAGCAACCGTCCAATCAGCTTCATTTTGCTGCACTGCCTTAGCTTAATACAGCTGATTTGAACGTCAAAGTGCATTTATAAACTGAGACACACCTTTGCAATAATTTCAAGCAAATAAATAATTGTTTTTAAGTGTTAATCTTGTTAAATTCTTGTTAAAGTCCTCCCATGCATGCTCCCAGAGCAGCCTTTTGTCAGCCATTCAATTTTTGGCACAACACTAGCACACATTTCCGGGTTCGGTCCTCATTTCCGGGTTGTCAGCAGTGACGTGTAACAAGTGCGTCAGCAATGATTCATAATAGATGTAGCGTATACGGCGAAGAGACGCATTTATGGATTTTTCCACTTTATTAGACATATTTGGACTGATGCGACTTATAGGGTGGAGCGACGTTTACGGCGGAAAATACATTATATAAAGCAGGAAATGATGGATTTTAACAGTACTACAGTAAAATGCACCTTATTTATGTAAGTACTCAAGTAAGAATTCCAAAAACTATTATTTTGGATAGCTCTTGAAGTGGTAGTTCACCTGCTTTTCTAATGTTTTACTGTAAGCTAGCCGTTGTTAATTTAGCATCTTTTCACACCAGCTGTTGAACATATTAGCATTCTGACAGGTACAGGTAGTCCCCGAATTACGAGCGCTCTGATCTGCGAGGTCCCAGACTTACGAGCTGCGAATTTTTGGAAAAAACGAAAAAAATACTGAGTTTTCATGTGTTTTTTCACTACAGTTAGCAAGTTAAGCATATAAACACACGTTTCCGATCATTTTTATGCACTCAAAAGTAGTTTTTAGATGAAAATAGAGTGTTTTTAGGTGCGCTGGCGAAAACCGTTCCAATTTACGAGCGGACTTCCGGGTTTACGAAGGAAATGGCGGCCGTTCCAAATTACGAGATTTCCGGTTTACGAGCGCCCCCTAGTGACGGATCTCGCTCGTAAATCGGGGAATACCTGTACTGTATATGCATTTAAAAAAAGGTTTCGCTTTAGAAAGTTTGCTTCATGGTTCATTTCAAACAAAAGTGCCACAGCTTTCTTAGTGAAAAGTTCCTGAAACAACCTCTGAACAACAGATGTTTGTCCCTTTAGCTGTCAGAGAGTAGCCAGGGACTCACAACACATGCTTTAGTGGTGTTGTTTGGACCCACACATCATTCCCACCACCAACATCAATGTTATGATCATCAACCAAGGCACTGTTTGCTTGGTAAAACTCGTCAATGACAGCTCTTGTGTGTCAGATAAAGTTCAGATGAGAGACCACTGAAGTGTCTGGGAGTTGAGACAAGACACAAGACTTATGCTTTTGTTTTTGTGGATGTTTGGGGAAGTTGTGATGGGCAACTCATCACTTTAAAATCACCCACTGCATTTTGGAAAACACACTGACACAGGATGAAGTAATCTCTGCCCTGCCTGGTCCATCCCTGACTCCAAAACATATATTTGATAGAGAGTTACCTTTGTATTTATTTATCATCTGGTTGTTTGGCTTTGATGAGACTTCAGGGCAGCTGTGACTGAGTGGTTAGAGCACTCATCCTCCAATGGGAGAGTTGAGGATTCAATTCCACCAGCAGTCACTTGTTGAAGCGTCCCTCGGCAAGACACTGAATCCCTCATTGCCTCAGATGTGTGCCCCATGGGTGTATGAAGGTGATCTAAAAGCACTGATCAGTCTTTACAGGATGATTTGATCAGATTATCTTAGTAGAGCCCTATAGTAGAGTGCTGTATGAATGTATGTATGGAGGTAAATGAGGGCACATATTGTGTTGTAAAGAGCTTTGAGTATCTGGATTAGCTAGAAAGGCATAAAATAAGATTTAAAGGAGACCACATATTGGTTTTTTAAATTTTTATGGTATTTCTGTGGGCTATCCGGACCTTGTTCATTCAATTTAATGCGCACAAAATATTTCTTAGATAATAAAATATCCCCTTTCTAGTCATGCATTTTCTGACTTCCGTTCTAAACGACCGGTTTATGATAATGAGCTCTGAATGCCACGCCCTACAAAAATCTGTTTACATTTACTCCGCCCTCTGTAACAGCCAGTATCTCTAATATGTTGTTGTTTTAAAATTAGCTCTTTTTTTATTACTCATTTGACTTACTGTTAGTGCTAGCTTAAGATAACTTACCGAAATCCGTCTGCGCGCGCCGCCATTTGCAGCTCCTTTTAGCATTAGCCCACCTCCGAGGCTAATGATAGCTCTTCCTCCTCCGGCACACCGCCAGTTAACTGCTCGTTGCATGCAGCGCTTTTGGGAGCGATCGCTGCTTCAGTCCACACACACACAAAGTTCACAGTGTCTCCAGTTAATTTATCCGTATGAGGCAACCTCTGACCGGACCCCACGGACCTCAAAAGCCAGCAGCTCCCGCATGCAGATGGTCCCTTCGCCGGCGGTCTGCTCGTTTTATTTCTGCCGGCTGCGCGTTGGGAGCGATCGCTAAAAATTGAACTAAAACGTAAAAATAACAATTATACTTTATTTATAAAGCCATTTAAAACAACCACAGCTGCAACAAAGTGCTGTACACATGAAATTAAGAACATTTAAACAAAAGATGAGATGAAATCAGGAATCAGGTGAGGGGCTGGACTCAGGTTTGGTGTGGGTTGTGGCTGCGGTTTGTGACGTCACAAACCGCAGGAAGTGAGAAACGAAGTGTTTCTATCACAGACAAATAAATCTACTTAAGAGTAAATAAACCATTGGGTGCATTTCTTTGGCCTTAGGACTGTTTTTTTATGAAGTACATACCCAAAGTTGAGTAAAAAAACCATTAAAAGGTGAATTTTGAATCTGTGGTCCCCTTTAAGTACTTTTTTTAAATACCATTTTATTTTCACTTGTTGTTCTCAATTTGTATGCATCATTTATGATTGTCTATTGTTGTATTTGTTGTCCACGGTTGTCATCACCTTTTATTAAAATTCAGGGGCCTCATGTATCAAAGACTTGCGTGGATTTCCTACTGAAAAGTGACGTACGGTCAAACCCAGAAATGTGTGCACGCACAAAAAGATCCGGATGTATCAAACTGAGCGTACACCTGAATCCACGCACATTCCTTTTGTACATCACAATTGACGTGGAACTGAGCGCACGTGAGACACCTCCCCTGACACGCCTTCATTTACATATGTTAAACAGATGCAAATTACTTCCTGCATGTGTGAAGGACATGTTTGTTTGATCCCTGCGCGATCAGAAATGATTTCTAGATTCGGGAAAATAATGAATTTAATATAATATGAGTGAGGACAAACATCCTAAGTAAGAATAGTAATAAAATGTGTTCATCATGCAAAGAACGAGTGATTGTGTGTCGGATTTGTGTGCGCGCGCACCCTGCTGTGGTGCGCGAACCGGCTCATTCATTCATTCTGTGTGGAAATATTAACTTTGCGCACGAGTTTATTACCATTATTACTGTAAACACAGAGGAACTTACTTGGATGTTTGCTAGAACATAGATCTTTGTTTATGTAGATGATGTGAAGAAACGAGTCTGTGCGTCTTGGTGGAGACATTTCATGACATCACGTGATGTTGGCGTCTCCAGACGCTGCGCCCTCCGCAGCCCTGTGCGCAGTCTGTCTGTGAAGCTTTTACTCTCCTACAAGTTATATAAGGTGTACTTTCACGTGTCATTTTGGAGAAATCTACAATAAACGCAGATAATGAAACACCTCCAGCTGCCGTGTCGACACCGGTGAGGGTGCGCGCGGCGCGCTCCAAGCGCGACCACTCAGCCTTTGGAATCATATGGATGAGACATTCCATTGGACATGATCCGGCTTTGTGTGGACTGGACTGCACAGTCCCGATCGACCTGCAGCTCCCTCTGTGGAACAGTTTGACCGCTGCTTCTGTATGCACGCGTGATGCACGGCTCCCCAGAGCGCAGCAGCAGTGCCAAACTGAAAAATGATTATTTCTGAAAACGGCTGATAAGCCATATCCTAGATCAGAAAATTATATCTGTTTCTAAATAAATGCTCTGCGTGTTACACTATTTATTATATTCTCCAGTAAGGCTGAATGAATCCGTTCCTGTTAAATTTATTTTTGGCACAACTTTGCGCGTCCTTTATTTCACTGCGTCATGTGGATGTAATACTTGTTAATCGTGTGTTTGGAGGGAATATTAATCATTTTCACATCATGAACAGTTAATAATAATAATAATAATAATAATAATAATAATAATAATGAATTCAATTTATAACGCACTTTTCATTAATGGAAATCTCAAAGTGCTACAAGGTGCAACATATTTGAATGTCAATAAGACAAATAATAAAACAATTAAAATCAACAACAGTATCAGCTAAGATCAAAAGTAGAATCATGAGGAGTAAAGTATGCTCGGTTGAAAAGAAAGGTCTTCAAGCCGCTCTTAAAGTCAACCACAGACTGTGNACATTTAGGCCACAGGGACACAATCAACAAAGGATATAATTCAACAAATTCCAAGAAAATAATCATAATTCTTGTGGATTTCTCATATCTTTGAATTGCCTGCAGCGGTAACTTTAGATTTTATCCACTTGAGTTGCTAATCTCCTTAAAAACTCTTCTGTGAAAATTGTACATCTCAAAGATTTTGCCATTGAAAACAAGTTAAGCAATGAACACCTGTTGCTTAACTGCAGGATTTGAATATGAATTTGGGATAAAGTGGAAGCAGATTACAAACAATCAGTAAATGTATTGGTTGTATGTTCATAGCTGTATCATCCAGACACATAATTGGAAATTTGTTACTCTTTGCACATATATCATTAGCCATTAAGCAGTTCTATTTTGATCAAGTTTGCATATTGAATATTTGTTTTGTAACAAGGACGTGCCCTGTGTTCTGGCATTAATAGCGCAAATTGTGTGAATTTATAGTAACTGTTAGTACACCAGGGTCTAGTTTCCAAGAATTCTTGGTTCTGCTCTTGTTTTCTTACACTGTTAAGGTTTATTTTTTATTTACTCTAATTGAAGAACAAGAGCAAATATTTGACATATTTTGTAGATAGAAGTTAACTGTAGAACTATTTTCTAACCTCAACTATTTGAACAGATCTCATCTCACATTCATAAAACTAACTACTGGTAAATGCAAAAAATATATAAACAAGGCTTCTCCCATCACTATAGCATTTAATAGCCTTTTTATGAAATAATTGGATGAAACAAACATTTCAAATGTCAAGAAAACTTCCATGTTGCTTTTTACACCAATAGTTTAAAGCAACAAATATTTCTAATTTAAAACTATTGTTATAATAAACAAGGCTTCTCCCATCACTATAGCATTTAATAGCCTTTTTATGAAATAATTGGATGAAACAAACATTTCAAATGTCAAGAAAACTTCCATGTTGCTTTTTACACCAATAGTTTAAAGCAACAAATATTTCTAATTTAAAACTATTGTTATAAATAACAGGAATTCAATAATTATTGGTAGTTATTCATTATCTTATGACTGGGACAGCTTTATTGTGTTGTGACCACGAGTAGTTACACAGTAAGAAATGCAGTTAAAAATCTGTAAACTAACTCGAGCACTCTGAATTCGGCTTATATACATATTATTTTTGTTTATTCATTTAAAAGTTGGTTGCTGGGCTTTTTTTTTATTAGTTATAGTACAAACTAAACTTTCTCAGATCTGCAAGCAATGCTCAAATTTAAATGAGTTTTCTCAAATCTCATGTTTATTTAAGTGCCCTCGATTGTCGGCTGAACAGCGTGATCGGCTTTGTGGAGTTCATGCTGTTTAACAGAAGTGGCTTGGGAGGTCCAGCCGCAGTCAATTTATGTGTGCTTTACTTGGTTACAATTACACAGTATTAGAATGGGGATTTAGTGAAACATAGGATATGCTTATGCTGCATTTTATTATAGGGGGGAGTGAACATTATCCTCCCCAAGAAATTAATTTGTTTAAACAAAATGTACAGTAGAGGGATGAGAAATCTGGCACAGAGTGATCAGTGGATCCCCAGGAGCTCTCTGGTCTGCATATTTTTCTAAATGTGTCACATGCCAGCAAAAATACTGGAGACTCCAAAAACAGCAACATGCACCATGTTAGTCCATTGTTTTAAATGTATATTATACAACATTTTATATAGAAGTTTAAAGTTCATAGTTTATATTTTGGACAAAAACCTCTTTGTATGTGATCCGACTTACGTCATTTTCGACATAGGAACAATCCTTAGGTCCGGAACCTGTTTGTAAGTCGAGGACTCCCTGTACTTTGTAGTTATAGCTCGAGTTAAGCACTCATGTGGGGCAGCACGGTGGCACAGTTTGTAGAGCTGCAGCCACTCAGTGAGAAGGTCTCCAGATCAAATCTCGGCCTCGACCTCCTAGAAGGGTGGAGTTTGAATGTTCTCTCTGTGCATGTGTGGGTTTTCTCCAGGTACTCCAGTTTCCTCCCACAGACCAAAAACATGCATGTTAGGTTTATTGGTAGCTCTAAATTTTCCCTAGGTGTGAGTGAGAGAGTGAATGGTTGTTTGTCTCTGTTTCTATGTGGCCCTGTGATGAACTGGAGACCTGTCATGGGCGTGCTCCGCCTCTCACGCAGTGATGCTGCATATGGGTACCAGAGACTTCTGTGATCCGAAAAGGAAGAAGTGGGTAAAAGGTAATGAATGGATGGATACTTGTGTGTTGTCAGTGGTTTAATATTCTTGAGGCTGCAAGTTTGAACCCAAGTTGCAGGAATGGCATCCAGGTGTAAAACAACTGCCAAATGTTTTGTGTGAATCCACTCACTGTGGGAACCCCTGCAAAAAGGGAGCATCTGAAAGAAAAGTAAAGTCAAATGGAATGTAAACCAAAAGGGTCACATGAATGCTCTAATAACATTTAGGAAGTGTCAAATTTTAAATAGAATATTATTTGAATGATTAGCATTTTCAATGAAATTGCAACGGAAGGAGTCAGATGATGTGAATATATAAATGAA
Organism: Garcialebias charrua; assembly: GCA_038048925.1. Classification (NCBI taxonomy): domain Eukaryota; kingdom Metazoa; phylum Chordata; class Actinopteri; order Cyprinodontiformes; family Rivulidae; genus Garcialebias; species Garcialebias charrua. The sequence continues at coordinate 81,734 of JBBPBX010001517.1, read as the reverse complement.
CATACTGTACTTCTAATTAAATTTAGATCCAGATACTGTACTACACTACACATACTACACATCTAGTAAAATACAATACTGTAGAACATAAAGGAGTCAAGGTGATACGTTTGGCTATTTTCACACCTTTCCTTGTTGGCGGCAAAAAAACCAGCAGAGATTCTTCTGCCTGGAGACTAAACCATTGCACTACTGAAATTAAATTACCATTGGCAATGACTGTCCAACCTTGGTGCAGTCACTTTTGACTCAATTCTTAAAACATCTTTTTTGCCACAGAGGTGAGTTCCACTGTGACAATTTGCTGTTGGGCCTTAGTAATGCAATGCGGGTGGACAGGAGTGACCTCTCCCAGTGCTTCCCACAAGCCAAAGAGACGCTCCTGTCATGTCTGGGTCAACTCTACTTTCAAGCAGACAGCGCTTCAAATTGTGGGGACTGTAGTAACCTCTGAGCCAACCCGGTGCCAAGAAAAGAGCATTGATACTTTCCTTTTCTTGCAATTACTGCCTAGAACACAACACAGCTCATTCAACTGCAGGAGCTGCAAGTAGAGAGAGAGGTGAAAACAAAGAAGGGGTGTCCATGTACCACTGACACTTTTAGCCAATTACTCAAGGCTATGGTCTACAACTGGCTGTCTACAAGTTGGAAAGAGGTCTGAAGTGAAACATCACTGAGCTTTGTAAGTTCATTTCTACTTCCATGCATTCACTGATTACTGGCTAAAGAGTAAACATGAAATTCAAAGTATATTTAAGTGTATAAATGATTTGTACACATCTCTTTTTTGAATCATTACCCATTTTGGTAACACTTTATAATAACTACACCTTATTTAGCCTTATTTAAGCATTAATAAACATTTAATTAACGTTGAAAACATCATTAATTAAGGATGATTCACACTTAATACACTATTAATTAACACACTTATTTAAATGCGTACTAATTGTTAAATAATGTTTGAATTCACTATCTATTAATCCTGCAATGCATCATTAATTAAGGCAGTTGCTAGTAGTTACTTAAGTGTATTTGTGAACCCTTCTAAAGTGAAGACTATTCATGCTTTATTAAGGTTTTGTTCATGTTGAATAAATCCTAAATAGCCAGAAGTTATTTTTCACTTGTGGAAATCAGACAAAAATCAAAGCAGGAGACGTTGAATACCAAAAACAGGTTTGTATTGACATTTTCTAAAAGTCAATAAAACATACATCTGTCAGTTAGATGTTCCCACCGCTAGTTAGAACGACTCCGTCACGTTTTGCAAAATAAAGAAACCGAGTAGGACTCGCTGCAGAAGAAGCCTGCAGTTTAACAAAACCGAACTACGTCCACATCGTGATGTCGTCAGCTTTCTCTTCGCTTGTGAAACTTTGTTCAGTCACATTCTGACGGTCATGAGCACTCGTTTGACTCGTTTTGAAGCGAAAACAACGCGCTTTGGAGACTAGCTTAGCTTTTAGCCTGCTATCGCTAACGCCTGCTGTTGGAGTGAGCGCTGCGTAACAACGACGTCACCACGCACGTTTTGTGTCACAGCTTTTTCTGTCCGGGCGGGTTGTTGAAGCAGCCGTTTCAACACGAACAGAAAAAGAAAAACGTCAGTGAAACGTTGTAAAATCCTATCATTTGATTTGTGACCAAAATGTTTTGCACGACCTTTCTTTGACACAATTTTTGCCACTTTAGTGACCTGCTACAGGTTGAGTGTTTCGCTGCGTAACAATGACGTCACCACGCACGTTTTGTGTCACAGCTTTTTCTGTCCGGGCGGGTTGTTGAAGCAGCCGCTTCAACACGAACAGAAAAAGAAAAACGTCAGTGAAACGTTGTAAAATCCTAGCATTTGATTTGTGACCAAAATGTTTTGCACTACAGTACTTTTCTTTGACACAATTTTTGCCACTTTAGTGACCTGCTACAGGTTGAGTGTTTCATCATGACCCAGGTTGGGTAAACATTTTAGATTTCCACAAGTGAAAAATAACTATTTAGGATTTATTCAACATTAACAAAACCTTAATAAAGAATGAATAGTCTTCACTTTAGAAGGGTTCACAAATACACTTAAGTAACTACTAGCAACTGCCTTAATTAATGATGCATTGCAGGATTAATAGATAGTGAATTCAAACATTATTTAACAATTAGGACGCATTTAATACATGTGGTGAAAGTACATTAATTTGTGCATTTACAAATATAGATAGCATAGTTAATTCATGAGTTATTAAGCATGAATAAACATTGAGTACGTAGGTTTTGGAACTCATTATTCTTTATGCATAAAGCGTTAATAAGTGTGTTAATTAATAGTGTATTAAGTGTGAATCATCCTTAATTAATGATGTTTGCAATGTTAATTAAATGTTTATTAATGCTTAAATAAGGCTAAATAAGGTATAGTTATTATAAAGTGTTACCCCTATTTTTTATTGTATTTTTATTGCAATGTTTGAATGGATTATTACAACACAAAAGCTTATAATTTATTAATTTCTGTAAACACACTTTTAATATCCCCTAACTTGTACACTTAAAAATAATGTGTAGAAGAACAAAGTTCATGCGCAATGATCCAGGTATAAAAAATCCAACAATGTTCAGTCANAATAAAATTCGAATTTTTATAATTTATTTTCGTTGTGCAAGCACAGTTTTGGAAGAAGTCAAAGCGAAACTACTTTAAATGCAGCATATTTGACCACTACGTGACAATATTAAAGCGTGGTTAAGCTCAGGAGCCCTCGTACTATAAAGTCAGCTATGAAATATATTTTATATCTGTTCATTGAGCTACATTTAAAGACATAAAGCCGCCCGCGCGCCGCGTGTTGCTCGTGGCGAACCTGCTTTTTAAAATCCTGCAGTTTTGAGCAATACGTGATTTTATTAAGGACACGTTCAGCTGAAGACCCATCTTTGCTATAAATTTTAAAAATAATAATTGTTTTTACCGTGTTATTCATGTAAAGTCCTGCAGTGATCACTTCCCTCGCTTCCGTGAAAACTGCTCGAGTCTCCTCCTTCCTACTTCCAGAGCGGGTGAGCTCGCCTCAGTACCCCTCTGAAACCAGCCCGAAAATCTCAAGAAATCTCGCGCGGCTTAGCACGGAATATCCGGTGGAAAAGGATGAAAGGGGGTCTCTGCGACGCACATATGACGTAACATCCGACCCGAGCCGACCGGTGGAAAAGGGGCATTAGACTCGCGCTTTGGTCCGCAGGCTGGAGCGCGCGCGCTGCGCGTGCACTGTGCCGTGCGGCGAAATGCGTTTACAGTGTCGCCTCTGTGTTTATAGTTGTCCCACGGCGGCGCATGGCAAAGTGCTGTTCTTTTACGGACCAGCAGGAGGCAGTACCCTCTAAAACCTGTGCATATGTTGCAAGAAAGGTGTAGAAGAAGAAATCTACCGTAGAAGAAGAACTGTTTGAAATCACACAACAAAAACAAATAGCTTTCCGCTCGCGTGCTGAACTGTTGTCTTTATTTGCGGTTTTAATGCATGGAGTCAGCGGAGGAGAAAGCGATCACGTGACTTTTGGCGAAAAAACAAAAGAAAAGTCCGACTCCAGATCAGGAACGAAGGAGAATTTAATACATTTTGTGTCACAAAACATTCCTCCATGCGTCGCGACTCCGTCTCCACGACCACAGCGGCGCAAACAGCTGCAGGCTCCGGCGTGAAGAGGGTGAAGGCTGTCGGTGGGGACCTGTCAATCAAATCGTAGCGCCCACCGCGCGCGCATAGGCTTGCGGAGTTTCAAAAATTCAGAGGTGCACGACACGCGCTAATCCCACGCGCGGGGCCAACGCGCAGGGGCGGGGACTGTGAAATTGCGTCACTTTTGGAGCGCGCACCCTCGCGCGCTGCGCGACGCGTCAAGTATGAATCTAGCTTAAGCCTCTGCTGTGCCCCCCCCCCCCCGTTACCCATTGCTGATATCTGCTGAAAAGCATCTGGGGGCCATAACGGTACATTGCTATGGTCACCAGTTCTGTCGACACGCCTTCCGGGCGTGCAGACGAGTTGCAGGCTTGTTGAATTTGTGTATTGTCGGCCCTGTGGGTTCCGATGGGGTGGGGGTTGAAAGATGTGACCCCCTCACCTGGCCCTATGAGAGCCGGTGTACCTGTTTGCAGACACCTCTGGGTCTGTCTGTTGCAGACAGTCCTGAGGCAACCTGCTAGGGTTTATAGTTCTGAGCTAGTAACCCATGAACTGCGAGGAAAGGGGGGTGACAGCCCCCACCCTTTATAGCGATCGGTATCAGAGGGGAGCTGTGTTGTTGATGTTGCTGTGTTTTTCATTGTCAAGAAACAGGGTGAAACTGTTCTTTGAATTTTTATTTGTGTTTTGTGCAACAACTTTTCTGACTTTATTTCACTCACAACCAGTGATGTCAGACCACTTTTTTCAGTAACATGTAATCTAACGCGTTGCTATTTCAAAATCCAGTAATCAGATTAAAGTTACTCCAAATTATTGTGCATTACTTTTTTGTCATTTTCTGTAGTACTGTAATTTTCGTCTCGGCCGGGGAGTGATTAAAAAAAAGACGCAACACTATGTAGCGCGTGCGTGTGTGACAGGAACGTAAACAGACTGGACTGAGGTGCGCTCACATGGAGCTGAGAGAGGAGGAGACTCACTTACTGCAGTTAAGTTACAATGGAGCCAGGAGTAATGGTGCATCCAGACCGAACAGCGTTTCAACTTCCAAAAAGCTCGTCACGCACGCAAGTGGACGCACTTGGTGTCCAGACCTGAACGCGAAACTGCTGCGGGGTGTGTGGGAGGAGCTTACCGGTATACCGAGTCCTCACTGCACTCCGCCAGGCGAGGAGCTTTTTATTTCTGTCTCTGTGGAGCAGACTTGACTGGTCGTGAAGGACTTGTCGCGAACACACAGCTACAATGAGTTTCTCTTCCATAGTACACGACCTCGCGGGTCTTTTCTGTGTCCCACAAACAATACGTCACATAGTTGCGCAATACCCCCGCCCCCTCGTTTCCGCGTCACATAGGGACTCTCCCCCTCTCTTCTCCCCCCGACTCTCCCTGATCAACCAATCAGGGAGAGTTGAACGGCGTTTGAAAGTTTGAACGGCGAAATCTTCAGCATGGTGAATGCGTGGTTTGGAGGCTGACGCGGGTTCACGTGCACGGAAAAACGCTTTCCAGCACGCTCAACACGCACGTGACGTGACGCCCGACGCCAAGACGCGGCTGGAAGCACGTCCCCCATTGACTTTGAATGTAAGCTGGACGCTCCTGCCGTTGAAACGCTGTTAGGTCTGAATGCACTATAAGCCTCTCCGGGTCGGATCAAAGCAGAGAGCTGCACCGTCTGCGACAGGAGGTCCCCCCCACCCACAACCAAAACAACTAAAGCTTGACTTCGGTACAACCTCCACCCCCCACCCCACCTCCTGCTGTGTAGAAACTGGTGTTGATGGCAGCTTCAGCTGGATGCATATGCAGCTATCAATCGTCACAATAGGTCTGTCAATAGGTCTTCTGGTATTTACATACAAATACATTCTTTGTTCTTGTTTCTTCTGGTATTTACGCAAACAAGCTCACCAACAACAGCTCTGTGTCAGGAGAACGCACAGCATGCAGGCAGTTCAGTAGCATCCACAATGCATTAAAGAGCATATGTTTGTTTGGATGTTACTAAGACCCATTTGTACACAATTTCCTAAAATAAAAATAAAAAACTCTGATTTTGACGTTGAAAGACTGTCTTATTATATTATTTATTTTTAAAAGTATTTACAGAAATACTTTTTTGTAAAAATATTATTTGTTTAGTGAAGTCAAGAAAGACACTATTTTTTATATAAAGCAAGTATTCCTTTATTCATTCAACCTTCATTTATGATATATCAAGAAATATTGCCTTATTTTTTATAAAAAGTATTTATGTTTAATGAACTCAGACTATTTGATGTTTCATAAAAACAAGTACTGTATTTATGTTTACTGAAGTCAAGAAAGACCATTTTGTTTTTGAATATTTTTATTCGTAATTATTTTATTAATACATTTACATTTTTTTATGTGGTGCAGCCCCTGCTTAAAAAGCCCAGCCTAGACCAATCTGTCTTGGCTAATTTTAGGCCCATCTCCAAGCTGCCTTTTATTTCAAAATTTTTTAGAAAAAAATGTGTATTCACAGGTGAAATGTTTTCTGGACGAGCACAACATAATGGAGGTTTTTCAGTCTGGCTTCAAAACTCGCCACAGCACAGAATCAGCTCTAGTCAGAGTTTTTAATGATATTCTTATGGCCAATGATTCTGGTGAACATGTGGTTCTTGTCTTGCTCGACCTAACCGCTGCCTTTGACACAGTGGACCATAACGTTTTAATATCACGTTTACAGCACCAAGTGGGTATCTGTGGTACTGCACTGAGCTGGTTTAGGTCCTATCTGGCAGACAGAACCATGTCTGTGAACATAGCTGGTTCTGAATCCTCCACTGCTCCTCTGTGTTTTGGGGTTCCACAGGGCTCCATTTTAGGTCCCCTGCTTTTCTCCCTTTACCTACTTCCATTGGGATCAATCCTCAGAAAGCATGGGATCTTTTTTCATTGTTACGCCGATGATAGTCAGATCTATATGCCACTAAAAAAGAAAGATGCCTCCTCAATCAGGCCACTTCTGTTGTGTCTTGAAGACATCAAAGCTTGGATGTCTTTAAACTTTTTAAATTTTAATGAAAAGAAAACAGAAGTGATGGTGTTTGGTCCTAGTGGCTCTTGTGAACCTTGCCCTGTTGATCTGGGCCCTCTGGCACCACATGTAAAGAAAACAGTTTCTAACTTGGGTTTTAAAATGGACAGTGATTTTAAATTAGATTCCCAGATTGGAGCGGTGGTCAAGACCAGTTTTTATCACCTCAGACAGCTGGCTAAGGTAAAGCCCATCCTTACACAGCAGCAGCTGGAAACAGTAATCCATGCCTTCATCACCTCTCGGCTGGATTACTGTAACGCTCTTTACCTTGGAGTCAGCCAGTCCTCCCTCAGACGTCTCCAGTTGGTCCAGAACGCTGCTGCTCGGCTTCTAACTGGAGTTCATAAGAGGGAGCACATCACCCCCACTCTGGCTTCACTCCACTGGCTGCCTGTTCATTTTAGAGTTCATTTTAAGATTCTTTTATTTGTTTTTAAGAGTTTAAATGGTCTTGCTCCATCCTACCTCTCTGAGCTGCTTCACCCATACTCTCCTGCTCGGTGCCTCAGATCAGCTGATCAGCTGCTTCTGGAGGTGCCGAGGTCCAAACGGAGGCTCAGAGGAGACAGAGCTTTTTCTGTTGCTGCTCCAAAACTGTGGAACGATCTCCCTCTTCCCGTCAGACAAGCTCCTTCACTGTCCAGTTTTAAAACTCTTTTAAAAACACATTTTTACTCACTGGCTTTTAGCACAGACTGATTTTGTTCTGCACTGTTTTATTAT